>JASFAX010001861.1:0-48464 GCA_030737875.1 Allium sativum
GTAAATGGACTGTGTGTCTGACATTGGATTTTATTCTGTGTGGCATGCTAAGATGAAGTGATCAGGGCTTGTATTGAAAAGCAAAGTCTTGTGGTGATGATCAAAGCACCGCCTGTGTGGCATAGCTTTGTGTATAACGCAAATTCGCGAGCCTCACACCCCGGTATGAACCAGAAACGGGAGAAGGACCTCAGGGAGGACATGCGTTTCTTTCTAGCTAGGGTGGTGTCAGTGACCTACCAGCCCTGACATTTATATACTTTTCACCTATGTGGTTGTTGCTGTTGCAAGGCGCCTCGGTTTGATCGGACGATCCGGGTCCGATGGAGTCATTTGTTGGCTCATTTACGCCCCAAAGGGCGGAGAAACGTATTGTTCAAGCACTATAATCCACTCCGTGTGGACCGGCCCTGTCGCTCCAAGGGGCAGTTGCGGCTGTTCTAGAGACATGGGCTAGATTGTCTCGAATTCGGTAAGGACTATCTTTTGCCTTGGTTCATGACGGAAATCCAATTTCCAATTACGTGACTGTGCGGTGTTGATTGTATATATATATGGCGACATGATATATGGTACCCATGTCGTCTATGGTCGATAGTTATGATTTGAAATTGTTTTCAAAACATGTAAACACTAGCAATAATATCAAATGCCTTTGTTTTATTCGTATCAAGCATATTTTGGCCGTTATAAGGTAAAACTCTATCCTCCGGTTTGCGTTGCATTGTGTGATGGGAACTGAGTCTTATAACGGCTTCATTTTTACAAAAAGCATAGCGTTGTTTAAAAGAATGATTTGTTTTAAAGCACTGGCAATCCAATAGAGTAAACCCGTTCCACGAAAGTGGCGTGGTCCTGTGATTAGCCATATTATATATGTGTTGAGTAGATTTCTCATACCAGTCCCATGACTGACTCGTAGTTTGTTTCACTTTCAAACTCGGGTGCCCCTTTTTCTACACGGGCAGCCTTGTATTCAGGTTTAGCTGGTTCTTTCTGGATAGCTGGAGCTGAAGATGGATTCTATCATTTATCTCTTTTTATGCTGTTCAGCTCCTATTGTACATATTTTATTTGTTTTCCGCTGTAGACATTTATGTATAGCTGAACTGTATTTGTACTAAGTAAGATCCTGTATACTGCGTAACTCTGATGATTACTTTTATCCAGTATATTCTATTGTTCATTATCTGGTGTATTTTCATAATTCTGTTCTGCTATTATCTGTTTCTGTGTTATATTCCAAAGATAACCCTTGTCTCCGTGAGAACGGGATTTCGGGTCGTCACAACGTGGTATCAGAGCTTTGGTTAAGCTTAGTTCGGGAATATAACATTTGAACGAACTCGTCAGAAATAGAACCAGTAGTGTTCTAGGACGGGTAACTCAATACAGATAGGATCAGTAATATCCTAGTATGAGTAGCAGAATGAAATAACACCTCGATAAACACATTTACATTTAAGTATTTGTCTCTATATTTTGAAATATCTTTTCTGTTGACCTGACACTTGATCTGCTATTTGCAGAAGAACTAGAAAATGAGTGCCAGAAACAGAAGAAGTAATACTGATGCGGATATAGAAGCTCTATTCATGAAATATAGAAATCTGGGTGGAAAACCCTTTACGGGTGAAGAAGCAATTATGAAAACACAAGCTTGGGTTCGTTCGGCTGAGAAAATCTTCGAAGCATTAAAGCTGAGGGATGACCAGAAAAGATTACTGGCCTCCTGGGCACACAAAGATGAAGCTTTGTTCTGGTGGGATTCTGTTATTAAGGATAATCCAGAAGGTGATATCACCTGGGATATATTCAAAGTGATTTTCCTAGAAAGATTTACTCCTCCTGAAGCGACTGAGCGGTTATGCGATGAATTTTCTTATCTGATACAAGGAGACATGACAATCCCAGAATATCATAAGAAATTCAACGAACTTTCTCATTTTGCTCCTCATCTGATTAAAGACCCAAAGAGGAAAAATCTAAGATTTATTCATGGGCTTCAAAGGAAATACCAGAATAAAGTATTGGGGCATGTGAAGCTTCCTTTCTCTGAAATGATTTATATGGCTTATCAGTATGAAGATCTCCATAAGAAAGGGATGTTGCGCGACGAAGAAGAAGTCTGTTCTAGTGACAAAGAAGAGTCGGAAACTGATATTCCAGAAGCCAGTAAGAGGTCTGAGGTCAGTAAGAAGCCCAAGGCAAATCGAAAAAGGGCCAGATCCGAAAAAGAACTAGTAACGACCGCCACATGCAATAACTGCCATAAGCAGGGGCATTTGCAAGGAAAATGCAGATCTTTAAAGAAACTAAAGAAGAGTGAACCGAAGTCAAAGAAAAAGTTTCAAGAGACCAGAGAATCCAACATTTGCCATCGGTTTGGCCATATAAAGCAGGATTGTCGGCTGTTAAGGGCAACCAATGAGGCTCAGGTAAATGAAATAGCATAAACTTCTGGGCCCGCAGATTTTCTGGAAAGGGCTGATGTGTTAGAAGGCACGCTTACTGTCAAAAACATTCCAGTCAAAGTACTATTTGACACAGGCGTGTCACGAAGCTTTATTGCAAAGAGTGCCGCTAAGAAGCTAGATTTGAATTTGAGGAAGCTCAAGGAACCAATGACTGTCCAGAATCCGGTCGGGGGTTCTATCAATCTCAGCTGTATTTGTGCAGTACCTGTCTCTTTTTCTTGCTATAAATTCCCTGTTATCTCTATCGTCATGAATTTTAATGAATTCGATCTTATTCTGGGATTGGATTGGCTAACCAAATATGAAGCAGAGGTTAGATGCGCCGAGAGAGTTGTTAAGGCAAAGGCACAATCGGGGAATTATATAACCATACCATGTGAAGGCCCGACATCAAATAGAAAAGACTTCTGGGCAGCTTTGGATGTTTCTCCAGCTCAAATAGAAAATGTCCCTGAGATCACAGAGAATATTCCTGACCTCATCGAAGATATTCCTGTCGTCAAGAACTATGCGGATGTGTTCGAGGAAGTAGTTCGCTTACCTCCGCAGAGAGAAATAGATTTCAAAATTGCTTTGATTCCTAATGCAAGGCCGGTAGTTCACGCTATTCGGAGAATGTCCTTGAAAGAGAAAGAGGAATTAGACAATCAAACACGACAGCTAGTATGGGTGGGTCTGATCAGACCTAGTTTCTCTGATTGGGGTGCAGCAGTGGTTTTTGTCCCAAAATCTGACGGTACCCTACGTCTATGTGTGGATTACCGTGATCTGAACAAACAGACAATAAAGAACAAATATCCTTTGCCACGAATTGATGATTTGTTGGATCGATTAAATGGAGCACAAGTATTTTCACGAATGGACCTAGCTACAGGCTTCCATTAACTTCGAATTGCCGAAGAATGTGTTCCAATGACAGCATTCAGAGGTCCCGACTTATTCTACGAGTGGTTAGTAATGCCGTTCGGCTTATGTAACGCTCCAGCCTATTTCGTCGATCTGATGAACAGAGTTATCAGAGGAGTTTTGAATAAATTTGTTCTGGTTTTTATTAATGATATTCTAATCTTCTCAAAATCAAAGGCCGAGCATGAAAAGCATCTTGAACAGGTTCTAGAAATTCTGAGAAGGAATGTATTGAAAGCAAAGTTTTCCAAATGTATATTCTGGCAAGATGAAGTAAAATTTCTGGGCCACGTAGTATCGAAAGAAGGAATTGCTGTGGATCCAAGCAAAATCACAGCTATTCAGAATTGGAAACAGCCTAGTACCCCCACTGAAGTCCGCAGTTTTCTCGAATTGGCTAGTTATTACCGGAAATTCGTTAAAGACTTTTCGAAGATATCGGGTCATTTAACGAAGCTTACGAAGAAGCATTCTAAATTCAAATGGACTCCAGAAAGTGAGGAGGCTTTCGAAGAGCTAAAGTTGAGATTAACGACTGCTCCAGTGTTAACCATCATCGATGGCAACCAGGATTTAAAAGTATGGACTGATGCTTCTAGAGAAGGCCTTGGCGCAGTGCTAATGCAAAGGGGCCAAGTGATTGCTTATGTTAGCCGTCAACTGAAGCCACACGAGATGAACTACATAACTCATGATCTTGAGTTATTAGCTATTGTGTTCGCTTTGAAAATCTGGAGGCACTATCTTCTGGGTGAGAGATTTGAACTGTTTACAGATCATCAGTCGTTGAAGTATCTGTTCACTCAGAAAGACTTGAATTTGAGGCAGCAACGTTGGCTGGAGTTTCTTGCAGCATATGACTTTGAAATTATATATACTCCAGGAAAAGCCAATGTCGTGGCCGATGCGTTAAGCCGAAAGAATGAAATGATCGCCAGTTTTATTATCACGACTTCATTGATAGATAAAATATCAACTCTTCAGGAAGATGATCACTTCATTCAGAAGATCAGAGAGATAAGTCAACAAGGCGAACCCTCGAGCTTTCAAGTTGATAATGATGGAATTCTAAGGCTCAAAGGTCGAATCTGTGTCCCTAACATTCCTGAGCTTCGAAAGGAAGTACTGGATGAATGCCATAAGTCAAAACTTAGTATCCATCCGGGAGTAAGCAAAATGTATAATGACATCAAACGCACTTTCTGGTGGAAGTCGATGAAAAGGGACATTTCCTTATATGTTAGCCGATGCCCTACTTGCCAGCTAGTCAAGAGCGACCAACAGAAATTGGCTGGATTATTGCAACCGCTAGAAGTTCCGGGCTGGAAGTGGGAACATATTTCTATGAATTTCATTGATGGTCTGCCCAGAACCAGAAAAGGAAATGACAGCATTTGGGTGATCGTAGATCGCTTCACGAAGACTGCCCATTTTATACCTGTCAGATCAAATAGAACTGCTCAGAGTCTGGCGTAGATTTACTTCAGGGAAATAGTTAGACTACTTGGAGTGCCGCTCAGTATAGTCAGTGATAGGGATAAAATATTCACTAGCAAATTCTGGAAGCATTTCAAGTCGAACTGGGAACGAAGTTGAACTTGAGCACTGCTTATCATCCTCAGACAGACGGTCAGACTGAGAGGGTGAATTGCATTTTAGAAGATCTATTGCGGGCATGTGTTCTAGATTTCGGTGGATCATGGGAAGACCATCTGCATTTGGCTGAATTCTCTTATAACAACAGCTACCAGGCGAGTCTGACAATGTCGCCATTCGAAGCATTGTATGGTAGACCGTGCCGATCTCCTGCTTGTTGGCTCGAGCCTGGAAATAGACTTGTGTTAGGGCCTGATATGATCCGAGAAGCTGCCGACAAAGTCGATTTTATTAAGAAGCGATTACTCGCCGCTCAAAGCCGACAAAAGAGCTACGCCGATAGAAGAAGAAGAGATATATCCTTTGCTGTTGGCGACTATGTATATTTAAAGGTATCGCCGATGAGAGGAGTAATCCGGTTCGGTAAAACTGGAAAGTTAGCGCCCAAATTTATTGGTCCGTTTCCTATTCTGGAACGGATCGGAACTCTTGCTTATAGGGTCAAACTGCCTAATTGGTTGCCTGGAGTTCATGATGTATTTCACATATCTCAACTTCGAAAGCACGTTCATGATCCAGACTTGATCGTGGAAGAAGCAGCTCAACATGACATAGAAATTACTCCAGAATTAGCCGTGAGACGTGAGCCGCTAAAGATTATAGGCAAAGAAACCAAAGAGCTGAGGAACAAGAAGGTTCACTTAGTCAAAGTGCAATGGAGTGGAGATCCGCGAGATTGTACTTGGCAAACTGAGGAGAGCATTCAGAAAGCTTATCCTAGATGCCGAGTAGATATCTCTGATTGACTCCGGTGCAAGGTACATTTACCATACTTTGCATTACCGTTTGATTCTCTATTCTGTTGTTATTTTCTTTTCATGGATGTGCACTATTTATTCTATACTCTGAATGATTTTTAAGGGAATATAGGATTTGATTAGTATATTTTTGGAAGGTTAAAAACAAATTGGTTGGTTGTGTTGTAAGATTATAGATTTATCAAACCACTTTCGACTTTGTTCCTTTTCGGGGACGAAAAGTTTTAAGTGGGGGAGATTGTAACGACCCAGAAAATCTGAACCAATTTAAAAATTTTAAATTGGCTAAACTAATGGATTTTAAATATTTAAAATAAATATTTTAAATAAGTAAGATGAAAAGTGAGTTTGAATCGACCATTGAAAACGAATATAATTAATTATAATTATAAACAAGGCCTGAAATGCCGCTGCAGTTTCAAAAATTGAATTCAAACTTTGTCGGACTATACCGGGTGCTAAACAAAACGGATTTTAGTGAAACCAAAAATATTTAAATCTGTTAGTGAATACCTTTCTAACGAATCTGAAAATTCGAAATTTCATAGCAGAAAGCAAAAGTTATGGCCGAATGAATTTTCAGAACGGTCGCTATGGAATATATATAGCCCGTGAAATTGGCCATTTTGCCTACGACCTCGGAATTCGACGAAACCACTTTTGTTGGATCCAGGATGTGAAGTTATTGCTAGGTTTCAAATTTCATAATTTTTGAAGCTAGTATGTGAGCGTGGCAAAAGAAAATGTGTTTTGGTCAATTACAGTTAAATTGGATCAACCAAAAATGGGCCTTTTTGCAAACGGTCTCAGAATTCGACGAAACTAGTTTTGTTGGAACCGTATCGTCAAAACATAGCTAGATTTATTTTTCTGGAATTTTTCGAATCAATTTGTGGCCCTAGCAAATTGAAATGCACGTTCAAATTAAATATTGAATGTTTTATATTTTAATTTGAAGAATAAATGACTGTAACAATCAAAATGGCTTACGAAACATATCCCATTGTGTTCGGAATGGGGGTAAAACACTAGGGGCGACAGCCGTTGGGTTCGATACGGGGTTCTGATGCGAAGTACACCTTTTAGAGATAAATAGAATTAAATATTAATATTTATTTTCTATTAATAACCTAAACCCTAATTTCTTTTTGAAGCCGCCGTCTGCATCGATCTGAAGGGCCCAAATCTTTCGAAAATTGATCCATCAATTTCTCCTAATCTAACACGAATTTGATGCTCCTCCTAAAGTAAAAATCAGAGTGCTCTTCACGAGCTTTCTATTCATATAAAGATGATTGAAGTTGTTTAGGTATTTCGCTCGAGACCTGGGCTTAAAACCCTTGCCGTCGCCTGCCGTTTCTGAGGAGGAGGAGGCGCCGAGTTGGCCAGAACTCCGGCGAGTGGTGGCGCGTCCCTAGGCGCTCCATGTGAGCTGTTCTGATCTGGCCCCGGCACGCTGAAATTCGTGCATCGAAGAACCCTAGTACTCGAGGGTTTCGGCCAGAAACTGGAAGTCGTGGAACAAGATTGAAGAGGTGATAATTTTATATTTAATTAATTTAATTATCTCGTTAATTACCCAATTCATTAATCGACCATAACTTATTCATATGTGGTCGAAATTCAGTGAAACAAGAGACAGTGGACTAGTGTGGACGCCTTCTACATTTTAGAAGAGACCGCATATTTTTCTGAGCCTTCTGCTATTTTTGGTGGAGTGGAACCGAATGTGAGATTTCTAATTTAAAAACAATATGGAAAATGACGATGTATAAATTATATAGTCGATGTATGAGTTATATAAGCGTTGTACACCTCATGTATAAGCGTTGTATAAGTTGTATGTTCGATGTATAAGTTATATATGCGTTGTAAAAATTATATTTGTGTTGAAATAAAAGTGAATTGCTATATATAAATATATATATATATATACGCCCCTCGTCCACAAACCATGGACGATATTTATTGATTGTGATTGGTGTGAAAATTGATTGATAGCGAATGGTTGTTTGGGATTGTTTGTGGTTGATATTGATTGATTGTGGTTGAAAAATACCCGTTTGTGGTTGAAAAATATTTGGTTGAAACCACATAGGATTAGTTTGTTAAAATGAAATAAATATATACATGCCGCCTGCGTGCGAACTAGATGCATGATCCCCATTGTCAAAAACCGCGAGGTTTTAAGGTAGAGCGAGGAGCCGTACTAGGGACGGTCCCGGTTTTAACTACCCTGCCGTTATGCTGCCGAAATTTTCTGAAATATACATGTGTTAGAATAATTTTCATTCGTTGAAATAAATTACATATGTTGAAAGAATATTCATGTGTTTAGTTGCAATTCATTCGTTGAGTTGAAATTCATGTGTTGAATATTATTTGAATTTTAAACAAATAGTTTTAGCGATAAAAATCACATTTTTATATATATACAAACTATAGAGAATATTCATGTGTTGAGTTGCAATTCATTCGTTGAGTTGAAATTCATGTGTTGAATATTATTTGAATTTAAAACAAATAGTTTTAGCGATAAAAATCACATTTTTATATATATACAAACTATAGAGAATATTCATGTGTCGAGTTGCAATTCATTCGTTGAGTTGAAATTCATGTGTTGAATATTATTTGAATTTTAAACAAATAGTTTTAGCGATAAAAATCACATTTTTATATATATACAAACTATAAAGAATATTCATGTGTTGAGTTGCTATTCATTCGTTGAGTTGAAATTCATGTGTTGAATATTATTTGAATTTTAAACAAATAGTTTTAGCGATAAAAATCACATTTTTATATATATACAAACTATAGAGAATATTCATGTGTTGAGTTGCAATTCATTCGTTGAGTTGAAATTCATGTGTTGAATATTATTTGAATTTAAAACAAATAGTTTTAGCGATAAAAATCACATTTTTATATATATACAAACTATAGAGAATATTCATGTGTTGAGTTGCAATTCATTCGTTGAGTTGAAATTCATGTGTTGAATATTATTTGAATTTTAAACAAATAGTTTTAGCGATAAAAATCACATTTTTATATATATACAAACTATAGAGAATATTCATGTGTTGAATTAAAATTCGTTCGTCGAGTTGAAATTCATGTGTTGAATGTTATCGTATTTTAAAATAAAATGAATAGACAATAAAAACTACATTTTTATTGTGAATATGAAGTGTTAAAAACATTCACGTATTGAATAAATATTTTCGATGATAAAAATATTTCTTTTATCATGGATACGCTTTGATAAAAATACACACGTGTTGAAATAAATAATAGTTTGCTAAAATATTATTATTGGCTTCGTTCTGCATATATATACATGTGTTGAACAGGAAAAATGGATTAGCTGTAGAGTAAAGAAATTATTTGCGTGCCCGACAAATAGGTAAGCCTTGATGAGTTGGCTGCGCAATTTTATTTTTATATCAACTCCTGTGAATGCCATTGGATGCGGAGTGCTGGTTATTCTGTGTGAAATAATAAATATCGCCATAGGATAGTAACAATTAAAGTTGAACTACGCTACATGGCATACTTCTTGACGATTGGCATACTTCATCATATTCCACATAAGCAATTGGAGCTTGTGTGACGAGGTGGAAGATTTACCATACGAGCGAGAGGCTTGTATGGCGATGATTATATACTACAGGTTGAACTGATGACTGATATGGACT
This sequence comes from Allium sativum, assembly GCA_030737875.1. Lineage (NCBI taxonomy): Eukaryota > Viridiplantae > Streptophyta > Magnoliopsida > Asparagales > Amaryllidaceae > Allium > Allium sativum. The sequence goes on from JASFAX010001861.1 coordinate 9,502, forward strand.
CTATAAAATATAACGATAAATTGCCAGATTAATAAAAACCCCACACGGGTCTGGAGTTGACAATAATCACGTCTCTCTAGTTATCAGATACGACACATGGACTATTTATTTCCACACGGAAACGGGGTGACGAGAATTTATTCTCTGGAGTGATTATCTATACATGCTCCTCCGTAAACACCAGAATATGTCACTATAAATATGTGAATGCTTTTTAGGATTTATTGGGTACCTAACACGGCCCAATAAATTTCCAAACCCCTCCCCGTACAAAGGAGGTTATGGCGAAATTTTTCGAAATATTAAGGCGTTAGTGAAATATTTGAAGTGAAAACGAAGTTGAAAATATAGAGTGAACTATAGTTGAAATTATAGAATGAACTATATTTATATATATAAATATAAATATAATTAAAAGGAATCGAAGCCGTGCAGTTCGTGTTTCGGAATCGTAATTTGAAACGATTAGTACGAGAGATCCGACCATCGGATTTTCCCGAAACCGCAATTGTTGGGTTCGCCTTGGAAATATCTTTCCAACGGCACCAACTTTGTAAAAATCCAACGGTTGGATTGTCTGGAATGTTTAATTCAAATCTGAAGAAAATCAGCGCCAGAATCGATTATATTTTTATATATATATATATAAATATAATTATATTTAATCAAATAACGACGCTGCAGTTCGTATTTTGAAATCGAAACTTCAAACGATTGTACCGGGAGATCCGACCGTCGGATTTTCCCGAAACTGGAACCGTTGGATTCATTTTGAAAAGACCTTTCTTAGGATGTAAATTTTGTGAAGATCCAACGGTTAGATTTTCATATATGTGTAAATCAAATCTGAAGAAAAACAGCGCCACGGCCGCGTTATGGCCCGAAGCGTCGTTTTGAATAAATTGGCTATTTTAAAATAAATAAAAATAGCGATAAATCGTTATAAAATATCATAAACGATATGGAATAGAAATAAACTGAATTAGCTCGATGTATGTAGTATTTGATGGTTGAATGTGTTTGGTGTGAAAATTACATTAAAGAACAAAATTGCTGTTGTCGAATGATTTAACCATTAAAGTAAATTGATTTGAAATTCTAAATGTACGTGAATTATTTGAGAAGGCCGAGTTAATTCTCATTTCAAATAATTGACCGATGATTGAAAGATAGAAGATGAAGACGGTGGTCGAAGACCGGAGATCTTCACCTCGTTTGGATGGTAATCGAGGTCCTGATTGGGAGGCATCCCGAAATATGGATAATGAGTGGTGATCGTCCAGACGTATGTGGTGATCGATGGGTTTGCGAGGTATTTAGTGCCTCCGGTTTCGTTCAGACCCAGAACGGACTTGTAAATGGACTGTGTGTCTGACATTGGATTTTATTCTGTGTGGCATGCTAAGATGCAGTGATCAGGGCTTCTGTTAAGCAAAGTCTTGTGGTGATGATCAAAGCACCGCCTGTGTGGCGTAGCTTTGTGTATAACGCAAATTCGCGAGCCTCACACCCCGGTATGAACCAGAAACGGGAGAAGAACCTCAGGGAGGACATGCATTTCTTTCTAGCTAGGGTGGTGTCAGTGACCTACCAGCCCTGACATTTATATACTTTTCACCTATGTGGTTGTTGCTGTTGCGAGGCGCCTCGGTTTGATCGGACGATCCGGGTCCGATGGAGTCATTCGTCGGCTCATTTACGCCCCAAAGGGCGGAGAAACGTGTTGTTCAGGCACTATAATCCAATCCGTGTGGACCGGCCCTGTCGCTCCAAGGGGCAGTTGCGGCTGTTCCGGAGACATGGGCTAGATTGTCTCGAATTCGGTAAGGACTATCTTTTGCCTTGGTTCATGACGGAAATCCAATTTCCAATTACGTGATTGTGCGGTGTTGATTGTATATATATATATATGGCGACATGATATATGGTACCCATGTCGTCTGTGATCGATAGTTATGATTTGAAATTGTTTTCAAAACATGTAAACACTAGCAATAATATCAAATGCCTTTGTTTTATTCGTATCAAGCATATTTTGGCCGTTATAAGGTAAAACTCTATCCTCCGGTTTGCGTTGCATTGTGTGATGGGAACTGAGTCTTATAACGGCTTCATTTTTACAAAAAGCAAAGCGTTGTTTAAAAGAATGATTTGTTTTAAAGCACTGGCAATCCAATAGAGTAAACTCGTTCCACGAAAGTGGCATGGTCCTGTGATTAGCCATATTATATATGTGTTGAGTAGATTTCTCATATCAGTCCCATGACTGACTCGTAGTTTGTTTCACTTTCAAACTCGGGTGCCCCTTTTTCTACACGGGCAGCCTTGTATTCAGGTTTAGCTGGTTCTTTCTGGATAGCTAGAGCTGAAGATGGATTCTATCATTTATCTCTTTTTATGCTGTTCAGCTCCTATTGTACATATTTTGTTTGTTTTCCGCTGTAGACATTTATGTATAGCTGAACTGTATTTGTACTAAGTAAGATCCTGTATACTGTGTAACTCTGATGATTACTTTTATCCAGTATATTCTATTGTTCATTATCTGGTGTATTTTCATAATTCTGTTCTGTTATTATCTGTTTCTGTGTTATATTCCAAAGATAACCCTTGTCTCCGTGAGAACGGGATTTCGGGTCGTCACAGGAGGGGCCCATTTTATATATTTTATTATATTTAAATTCCAAAAGGCAACTTTTTATTTTGAACCTCAAATCGAACCCACCGACTATCGTCCCTAACTAATTACCCCCATTCCGAACACAATGGGATATGTTTCGTAACCCAATTTAGCCGTTACAATCAGTCTCCTTCAAAATCAAAGTATAAATCTGTATATTGATTTTGAACATACATTACAATTTACTAAGGTCACATACAGACCCCAAAAATTCCAGAAAAATTATTTATAGCTTCGTATTGACGATACGGTCCTAACAAAACTAATTTCGTCAAATTTGAAGAACGTTTGAAAAATGGTCATTTTCTAGTCGATTAAAATCAACTAAAACTGGTCAAACACGTTTTCCTTTGCTACGCTCACATATTCATTTGAAAAATTACGAATTTTGGAATCTAGGAAAAATTTGACATCCCGGATCCAAAAAAAGTGGTTTCGTTGAAAATAGAGGTCGTTTGCAAAATTCCCATTTTTAAGGGCCAAAATTCCATGGTGACTATTCTGAATTTTCAACTGGATGTAACTTTTGATTCCCGCTATGAAATTTTGATTTTTCGGATTCGTTGGAAAGATATTCTCTAATGGATTCGCTAAAGTCCGTTTTATTTTGAATCATGTACAGTCATTTGAACTTTGAAATTGAATTTTCAATCTACCGCGCCATTCCCAATTCCTTTTATATTTAAAATAAAATTTTTATATTCTAATGACGATTCAAATAAATATATACGTTCTAATTCTATTCAAAATAAATTTCTCGTCGTTATTATTTAAAATAATTCATTTTAAATATTCAAAATTCATCGAAATTGCCAAAATAAAATTTTTAAATTGGCTCAGATTTTCCGGGTAGTTACAATCACTTTAATATATACACAAATTCTAATGTGTATATAGTCAATAGAAATATCACTTTAATATATACATAAATTCTAATGTGTATATTGACAATAAAAATGATACTATAATTTGCATACAAATTCTATTTCAACAAAATGCATAAAAAGTGATACATTCATTTTTGTTGGCAATTCTATTTCAACAAAATGATTAAAAAATAATTCGTTCATTTTGTTGACAATTCTTTTTCAACAAAATGATTAAAATGATATTTTTCATTTTTTGACAATTCTATTCCAACAAAATGATTACAAGTGACAATTTCATATTGTTAACAATTCTAATTTAACAAAATGAATATTAATAATATTTCATATTGTTAACAATTCTAATTTAACAAAATGAATATTTTTGTTGCAACACAAACCTATTTACCAAAAATGCTATTTGTGTTTTGACACAAACCTATTTAACAAAAATACTACTTGTGTTTTGACACAAGCCTATTTAACAAAAATGCTACTTTTGTTTTGACACAAACCGATTTAACAAAAATGCTATTTGTTTTTTAACTCTTTTATTTAACAAAAATGTGATTTTTGCTTTATTTCAAATCTAATTAACAAAAATGTAATTTTTCTTTTCAACTATTATATTTTGAGAAAAATGAATATTTTGGTTCAACTAATCTATTTAGCCAAAAATGTTCATTTTGACAAAAATGTGTATTTTGAACTAATCTATTTCGACAAAAGTGTATATTTTGACAAAAATATATGTTTTGATTCAACCAATATATTTTGACAAAAGTGTATATTTTGACAAAAATATATGTTTTGATTCAACCAATCTATTTTGACAAAAGTGAATATTTTGACATATATATATATATATATATATATATATATATATATATATTGATTCAACTAATCTATTTCAACAAAACAATAAAGATGATGACTTTGTTTTGTCGACAAATCTATTTCAACAAAACAATAAAAATGATAACTTTGTTTGGTCGATAATTCTAATTCAACAAAACAAATAAAAGTGATATGTTTGTTTTGTCGACAATTCTAATTCAACAAAACAAATAAAAGTGATATGTTTGTTTTATCGACGATTCTAATTCAACAAAACAAATGACAGTGATATATTTGTTTTGTCAAATCTAATGCGACAAAAATGATAATGTTTGTTTTGACAAATCTAATGCGACAAAAATGATCATGTTTGTTTTGACAAATCTAATGCGACAAAAATGATAAGGTTTGTTTTGAAAAATCTAATGCGATAAAAATGATCATGTTTGTTTTGACAAATCTAATGGGACAAAAATGATAAGGTTTGTTTTCACAAATCTAATGTGACAAAAATGATCATGTTTGTTTTGACAAATTTAATGTGATAAAAATGATAAGGTTTGTTTTGACAAATCTAATGCAATAAAAATGATAAGGTTTGTTTTGACAAATCTAATGTGACAAAAATGATCATGTTTGTTTTGATAAATCAAATGCGACAAATTGGTTTCAAATTTCATAATTTGACAAAAATGGATATTTTGTTTTAACAAATGTATTTTGAAAAAATTGTCTATTTTGTTTTAACTTATGTGTTTTGACAAAAATGTCTATTTTCTTTCAACTAATGTGTTTTGACAAAAATGTCTATTTTGTTTCAACTAACTAGTTTGACGAAAATGAATGTTTTTGTTTCAACTATACTAATTGACAAAAATGAATGTTTTTATTCAACTAAACTATTTTGGCAAAAATGGATATTTTCATTAAACTAAGTTATATTGACAAAAATGAATATTTCTGTTAAACTAAACTATATTGACAAAAATGAATATTTTTGTTAAACTAAATTATATTGACAAAAATGAATATTTCTGTTAAACTAAACTATATTGCCAAAAATGAATATTTTTCTTAAACTAAACTATATTGACAAAAGAGAATATTTCTGTTAAACTAAACTATATTGACAAAAATGATTATTTTTCTTATACTAAACTATATTGACAAAAATGAATATTTTTGTTAAACTAAACCATATTGAAAAAAATGATTATTTTTGTTAAACTAAACTATATTGACAAAAATGATTATTTTTGTTAAACTAAACTATATTGACAAAAATGATTATTTTTGTTAAACTAAACTATACTGACAAAAATGAATATTTCTATTACACAAAACTATATTGACATAAATGAATATTTTTGTTAAACTAAACCATATTGACAAAAATGATTATTTTTGTTAAACTAAACCATATTGACAAAAATGAATATTTTTGTTAAACTGAACTATATTGACAAAAATGATTATTTTTGATCCTTTCTACATATATGATAAAAGCTGTAAATTTTATCGTTAACATAATTTAACAAGTGAAAAATAGGGAGAAGGACAAACTTTGGAATTTTTTTGGTGAAAAGTATGATAAGTTTCAAAATTAGGGAGAAGGCCAAATGATAGTGTAAATGGAAAAAGGTTAGTGGGCCCCCTGAATTCCACCTTTAGTGTAATTGTGTCCTTCTCCCTAATTTTGAAACTTACCATACTTTTCACCAATTTTTTTCCAAAGTTTGTCCTTTAAAAGAAAATCCTCATTTAACAATTCTAACTTGTTAAACCTGACAATTATAATTTAACAATTCTAATTTGTTAAATATGATAATTTCAATAAAATGATATTTTTATCTAACATAACATTTCTATGCTAATGACAAATCAAAAGGAGTATTCTTATTTGCATACAGTTTCTAATCTCAGCTCGACAATTAAAAATGTAAATTTATTTGCATACAAATATCTATCCTTCACATAACAAATAAAAATGGCTATTTTTATTTGTTTACAATTTCAATGTAAAATGTGACAAATAAAAATGAATGTTTTTATTTGTGGACAATTCATTGTTAAATTTGACAAATAAAAATCAATGTTTTTTTTGAACAATTCAATGTTAATTTTGAAAATCTAGCAGCAAAATGATAATTTGATTTTATCCAATCCTCTAATTAACACCAATGTTAATTTCTACAATCTACCGAGCTTAATGATAATTTTATTTTCAACTATATTATTGTAACAAACATGATATAATTATTTTCAACAATCTTATTTTAACAAACATGATATAATTATTTACATCTATCTTATTTTAACAAACATGATAATTCCAATCCACATATCAACATAACGGTATTATCAACCCAATCAAATCATGTATATAACAAATTGAATTTAACAGCAGATTTTTTTTCTAACACGATCATAAATTAATAAATGTTAATTATTAAAAACAAAGAGTTCTCACATTGGTATTTATTCCTTCTGAATTTGCAGTCAGCTCCAAATCAGTTTTAGTCAGTTCTGAAATGTAGATCTAGATCTCACGATTCCAACGTAACGAAAATCGTTCAGTTTCGATTCTGTATGAACAAGTTATGACAATTTATAGGTTAATTAATTTTAAAACTAATTAATTATTTAATTAAAATTTTTAATTACATTCATTAGTGAAGAAAATAACGGGCCACTGTGTTCATCTTCTTCCTGGAACACAGACCGACCGCCGAACCTATAGCCGATATCTAGGGTTCTAAATTGCACGCAGTTCGAGACGTCGGAACTCGATCCAGGCCTGCCACCTTACGTGCCTTGCCACCATCTCCCTCCGGCCAGAGTGTGGGCCCACTCACATGCCCTGAAAGCATGAAAGTCGAACTCGAAGTCGGGAGTTTTGAGGGGCAATTTCATACAAATTACTTCGCCATTTTCGATCTTGACCGTCCACGTTGTAGATATCTCCGAGGTCTTTGATTCTTGTTTAAGTACTGGAGTTCAATTCGATTTGGATTGTGGTAGATTAAGCTTTGAAATTCGGAGTGAGTCGGCAATTGAAATAATTCTACGGCGGCTGTTTCAGATTGGACAAGGGTTTTGTCCTTGGGGTTTTTATAATATTAATATATTATTCAATTATTTTATGTAACAACCCGGGAAATCAGAACCAATTTAAATTTTTATTTTGGCTATTTTTATTGAGTTTTGAATAGTTGAAATAACTTATTTTAAATAATAACGATTATAAATTTATTTAAATCGAAGTTCGAACGAATATATTTATTTTAATTTTAAAAGGAGTTAGAAATAGAACGGTAGTTTGAAAATTTGAATTCAAACTTTGACTGATTGTACAGGATGCAAAGTAAATCGGATTTTGGTGAAACCAAAAATATTTAAATCTGTTTAAGAATATCTTTCCAACGAACCCGAAAAATTGAAATTTCATAGCGGGAATCAAAAGTTATGGTCAGTTGAATTTTCAGAATGGTCGTTATGGAATTTAATATAATATATGCCCGTATAAATAGCCATTTTTCAAACGACCTCCGTTTTCGACGAAACCACATTTGTTGGATCCGGAATGTCAAATTATTGCAGGATTCCAATTTTCATAATTTTTGGAACCAATATGTGAGAGTGACAAAAGAAAATGTGTTTTTTAGAACCAATATGTGAGCGTGGCAAAAGAAAATGTGTTTTGACAATTTCATTCAATTTCGATCGACTTGAAAGTGGCCATTGTGTCCGGAATGGGGGTATTTAGCTAGGGGCATCACTCGTTGGGTTTGGTTTGGAGTTAAGAGCGATATATAAATTAAATTGAATTTAAATGAAATTAAATTAAATTAAATACTTATATATACATTATTTATACGCGTATACTGTATTATCTTCATCGTTGTATACCCAAAACCTTTATTTTCGACGACGGCCCCCTTTCATGTCTTCCTCCTCTTATTTCGCATAAATCACTCAATAAAACCCTAGGGTCCTTTGGAAGTTTTTGAAGGTCTCTCCGTACTCTTCAAATTCATATAAGATTCAATTTTTTTCATTAAGTATACGGGGAGAACTGCGAGCTCGAAGCCGACAACTTCAAGTCGCCGCCGCTCCACCACCTCGCTGTCGATCAGGTGCGAACCCCCAGGTGCTGGCTCGCGTCTCAGCCCCCTTCGATGTCGTCAAACCCGATCGACCTCACTCTTCATGGATTGGAAGCAATTGTGAAACCTAGTTTGGAAGAATTTTAGAAACCGTCGGCCTCAAGGTAGATTAGGGAGAAGATACTATTCATTTAATTAATTTATTTATTTAAATATAATCAAACCTTTTAATGATCGTATCTTGTTCCTATTTGATCAGAATTCGACAAAACTGAATCCGTTGGAATCACAACAACGAGATCTACATTTCAGAACTGACTGCAGAATTTTTGGAGCATTCGACTATTTTAGAGAAAATAAAAAGCGAGGTGAGATTTCTTAATTCGATTAAAATAAATAAAAATATATTAGGATGCAAACGGAGTTTAGAAACTCCCGACACCCGTCGTTCGCAAACCATGGATGACTTGTTTGAGTTGTGGTTTGAAATTAGTGAATATTATGAATGGTTGATTGTTGATTTTGGTTGAAAACAAATAGGATTAGTTTATTGAAAAATTTGTCTGCGTATGAAATAGATTATTGAAATTTTTCTAATCAAAAGCTGCGAGGCTTTAAGGTAGCGCGAGGAGCCGTACATCGGGACGATGTCGGTTTAAATTACCCTGCCGTTAGGCTGCCGAAATTTTCTGAAATATTTTTGTTGTTGTAAAATATTTATGTTGTTATATATTAATTGTTTGAATAATATAAAAATCAGATTTTTAATATATGTATTTAGATATGAAATTCATCGTTATATGTCAACATTAATCTACATTTTCAATGTAATAAAAAATGGAGCATTTATATAGAAAAATGAATTTACATTTGTTTTTTTTACATTTTAATGTAAATGTGACATTAAAAATAATTATTTACAGAAAAATGTATTTACATTTGATTTTACATTTTAATGTAAATATGACATTAAAATAAAACACTTAAATATAAATTGTATTTGCATTACAATTTTTTTTATGTAATGCAACTCTAAAATAGACAATTGGATAAAAATGTGTTTGACTTTAGATTTCATATTTTAAATGATACATTAAAAATATAACATCATGAAATAAAAATGTGTTTCTATTAGATTTACCTTTCAATGTATAGAAAACATTGAAATAAGCATTTTGATGTAGAAACATAGAAAATTTGCATTTTCAATGTAATCGTGCATTGAAATAAAAAGTTTATATTTTCAATGTAAATAAACATTGAAATAAAAGTTGGCATTTTTAATGTAATTATAATAATGAAATAAAGTTTATATTTTCAATGTAAATATTTCATTAAAATAAAAGTTGATATCTTTAATATAATAATGAAATAAAGATTTATATCTTCAGTGTGATAAATATTGAAAATAGGAAGATATACATTTTTCAACGTGAAATAAAGTACGTAAAGAATATACATTTTTTAATGTAAAATAAAGAGTGAACAAGAAATTACATTTTTTTAATGTAAATAAAGGAATGAATAGAGATTTACATTTTTCATTAATGTAATCTTATATTGAAGTAAAAAGTTACATTTTTACAATGTAATGATATATAGAATAAAGACTGCATTTCTATTTATAATCATAGAAAAGTATAAAAGGTTCCATTTCCAATGTGATCAAAGAATGAAGTATAAAAATTGCATTTTCATACATAATCAAAACAAGAATAGAGATTTACATTTTTTATAAGTAAATAAGATTACATGGGAATTTTATATTTTTATTTTAAGAAAGGATTACATGGAAATTTACAACGTAATTAGATGTTGAAATTTAGGAATTTACATTTTTCAAATGTAAATAAATTAATGAAAGAAATTAACATTTTTCAAATGTAGATAAAAAAGAAAAAATGAAAGTTACATTTCTTTTATATAATTAAAGAAAAGAATAAAAGTAACATTTTATTATGTAATTAAAGTAAAGTGTGAAATCACATTCTTGTTTGTAATCAAAGGAAGGATAGGAGTTTACATTTTTCTATGAAAATAAAATATGAAATAGGAGTTTACACTTTATATGTAAATAAAGTAGAAATTTACATTTTTTCCTTGTAAATAAAAAGAATGTATAGAAATTTACATTTTCAATATAAATTCGTAATGATATAAAAGATGTACATTTTCAATGTAAATTAATAATGGAATAAAAGATTTACATTTTCAATGTGAATACATAATGGGATAAAAGATTCAATATACAAAGAAGGTGGTATTATCAGTAAAAATTTCATTTTTAATGTTATATGTGATTTCATGTATTGTAGAAACCAATATTGAATCAAAATGATTTGAAATCGTCGAACGATTTATATTTATATAATTATATATAAATATAAATTAAAAATAAAACGAATCGCGCTGCTGCAGTTCGCGTTTTGAAATAGTAACTTCAAACGATTATACCGAAAGATCCGACCGTCGGATTTTCCCGAAACTAGAACCGTTGGGTTCGTTTTGGAAAGATCTTTCCGACGATATATAAATTGCTAAGATCCAACGGTTAGAATTTGAGAAATGTGTGAATCAAGTTTCAATGAAAACAGCTCCAGGGCCATGTACTGATCCGAAGCGTCGTTTGATTGAAAATGGCTATTTTTAAATAAATAAAAATAGTGGTAAATCGTTATAAAACATTATAAACGATATGGAATGATTTAAATGACATATATATTCGAGAATTATTTGAAAAGTCCGAGTTAACTCTCATTTCAAATAATTATACGACGATCGGAAGTCGAAGATTTGAAGACGGTGATTGAAGGCCGGTGATCTTCACATCGAATGGATGACTACTGATGCCTTTGATTGGAGTTGCTTCCTTGAAAGGGTTACAGAGGTAGTTGTCCGGACGTACTTGTTGATCATCCAGATATGCGAGCGCCTCTCCTCCGTATTGGACATACGGGAGGAGGAACAAGGTGTCTCCGGTTTCGTTCAGACCTAGAACGGACTTGTAAATGGATGTGTGTCTGACATTGGGTTTCATTCCATGTAAATTAAATCTATTTCTGTTAATATATATCTGTGGTGGCGGGGAATTTATTCTCTTGCTTAACACCCTTCTCTGAGACGTACGAGCTCATAGGTTATATATTGATAGTTATCGATCGCATGGCGTGAATTGTCAGTGTGGCATGCCAAGATGCAAAGGATCAAGGCTTATTGTTGAAAAGCAGAGCCTTGTGGTTGATGATCAAAGCACAGCTTTATTGTAGCATAACTTTGTGTATAGCGTTACTTTGCGAGCCTCACACCCCGGTATGAACCAGAAATGGGAGAAGGACCCCAGGGAGAACATGCGTTTCTTTCTAGCTAGAAGTGGTGTCGGTGATTTTACAAACCCAGATATTTTACTTATGTGGATGATGGAATGCAAGGTACCTCAGATTGGTGTCCCTAGTGGCTCTATTTATGCCCCATAGGGTGGGGATACGTATTGTTCAGGCTTAACTAATCCACTAACATATGTGTGGACCGACCTTGGCGATCCTAAGGGCTTGACAGAGTACTTGTCCTGAGACATGGGCTAGATTTTCTCGAATTCGGTAAGGACTATCTCTTGCCTTTGTTCATGATGGAAACCCAACTTCCAGTATGACCCATGCGGTTTTGATTGTATTACTCGTATGGCGACATAGTATATGGTAGCTATGCCGTCTATGATTGATACATTATGATTGAAATTTTTTGAAAACATATATACACTAATATCAAATCTGATTTATCGTATCAAGCATTTTTGACCATTATAAGGTAAACCTCCATCCTCCGGTTGCGTTGCATTATGTGATGGGACTTGAGTCTTATAATGGTTTCATTTTTCTAAAAAGCATTGCGTTGTTTAACGATTTACATTATTTATGCACTGGCAATCCAATGGAGTAAACCCATTCTGCATTAGCAGCGTGGTCCTGTGATTAGCCTCATTTTTAAATAGGTTAAATCAGATTTCTCATACCAGTCCCATGACTGACTCGTAGTTTGTTTCACTTTGCAATCTCGGGTGCCCTCTTTTCCACACGGACAGCCTTGTGTACAGGTTTAGCAGTCTCTTTCTGGATAGCTTTGGAGTTGAAGATGGACTTACCATTTCTATATTACTGTTCAGATTTCACTTAGTGTATTATGTTTATTCCGCTGCAGACATTCTATATTAAGTTGAAAACTGTATTATGTGCTAAGTATGATCCTATTATGCTGTGTAACTCTAATGATATATTTTTCCCAGTGTAATTTGATGTTCAATTTCTACTGTAATGCTATATTTCTGTTTTGCTGTTATTGTTTATGTGTTATTTTCCAATGATTATCCTTACTTTCGTACTACGGAAGTCTGGGGTCATCACAGTTGGTATCAGAGCTTTGGTTAAACTTAGCTCAGAATATAACATATAAATAAACCGGACCGAAGTAGAATCAGTAGCATTCTAAAACAAATAACTCATTATAGATAGGACTAGTAATGTCCTAGAGTGAGTAAAGTAAAACACCCTCATAGATTCATTTACATTTAAATATATGTCTCTATGTTTTACTATATCTATTCTGTTGGCCTGACTCTTTGTCTGCTATTTGCAGACATAGTTGAAAATGAGTGGCAGAAACAAAAGAAGTAATTCTATGGTTCAACAAACTAATGAACCAATCGTGCTCCCAGAACCAGATCTAGAAGCTCTAGTAATGAAATATCGAAATCTGGGTGGAGTACAATTCTCGGGCAAAGAATCCGTGATTGAAACACAAGCATGGATGTGTTCTGCTGAAAGAATTCTTGAAGGCTTAAAACTAAGAGATGATCAGAAAAGATTAATGGCATCTTGGGCACTCAAAGAAGAAGCTCTAATCTGGTGGGAAACTATTATTGAGGAAAATCCAGAAGGTAATATTACCTGGGATAGATTCAAAGAAATGTTCAAAGGAAGATTTATTCACTTGGAAGCAACAGAGTGGCTACATGATGAGTTTTATGATCTGAAACAAGGAGATATGACCATCCAAGAATATCAGGAGAAATTCAATGAACTTTCTCGCTTTGCCCCAAAACTAATTCAAGATCCTGTAAGGAAGAATCTGAGGTTTATCAAAGGACTTCAAAAGAAATATGAAGGTAGAGTACTCGCTCATGTGGATCTCCCATTCTCTAAAATGATACAAATGGCCTACCGCTATGAGTATAATGATAAGCAATATGGTACGGAAGAAGAATATGTAGATGTAGAAGAAAGCAGTTCCAGTAGCAAAAGAAAATTTAAAGCTGATAGACCTGAGGCAAGTACAAAGTTTGAGGCTAGCAAGAAGCCTCAAGCTGATAAGACAAAGGGTGAATCTAAAGAAGAACCATTAACGACTGTCATATGCAATAACTGTAATAAGCCAGGGCATTTGTTGGGGAATTGCAAATCTTTGAAGAGATGAAATGATGACCAGTCTAAATCCATTAAGAAGCAAAAGAGATCTCATTGTAAAAGGAAATGCCATAAGTGCCACCAGACAGGTCATCTTGTAAGGGATTGCCTATTATTAAAGGAGTCTGTAGTAGCTCACGTAAATGAAGTAGCAGAGACTCCAGCACCCTTGGCTAGTCAGCAAAGACCATATGTTTTAGAAGGCAATCTCACTATCAACAGCATTCCAGTTAAAGTATTGTTTGATACGGGTGCGTCACAAAGCTTTATTTCAAGCAATACAGTTAAGAAATTAAAGCTAAAGCTAAGGAACCTTAAGGAATCGGTTAGAGTTCATAACCCGATAGGAGGTTCTCTTATCCTCGGTGTGTATTGTAAAGCACCAATTTCCTTTTCACGTTATCGGTTTTCTGTTAATTTGATCGTCATGGATTTCCCTGAATTTGACATTATTCTTGGGCTGGACTGGTTAACCAAATATGAAGCCGAGGTTAAATGTGCAGAAAGGATCGTTAAGGCGAAGACCAAGTATAATAATTTTATAACGATACCATGCACAGGACCGAATTCAGATAGAAAAGAATTTTGGTCTGCTCCTGATGTTTCTCCTACTCCTATTGAAGATATTCCTATTGTTAAAAATTATGCGGATGTGTTCGAAGCAGTTGATGGCTTACTTCCGCGGAGAGAAATCGACTTCAGGATTGATCTAGTTCCGAATGCGAGGCCGGTGGTACGTCCTATTCGGAGAATGACATGGAAAGAGAAAGAAGAGTTGAGTAACAAAACTAAACAGCTTTTATGGAAAGGTCTGGTTAGGCCTAGTTTTTCGGAGTGAGGAGTAACAGTCGTGTTTGTTCCAAAGTCAGATGGTACTCTCTGACTATGTGTGGATTACCGAGATTTGAACTAAAAGACACTCAAGAATAAGTATCCATTGCCTCGTATAGATGATTTGTTAGACCGTCTGAATGGAGCAAAAGTGTTTTCAAAGATGGACCTAGCTACAGGTTTCCATCAATTGCGTATTGCGGAAGAATGTGTTCCTTTGACAACTTTCAGAGGTTATTTTATGGACGGTTAGTAATGTCGTTCGGCTTATGCAATGCTCCAGCTTATTTTGTCGATTTTATGAATTGAATATTCCGTGATGTCCTAAACAAATTTGTGTTGGTTTTCATCGACGAGATTCTAATCTTCTCCAAATCAACTGCCGAGCATGAAAAACATTTGGAGCAAGTTTTGGAAATTCTGAGAAAGAATGTATTAAAATCCAAATTTTCTAAATGTGTATTCTGGCAAGAAGAAGTGAAGTTCCTCGGTCATGTAGTATTGAAGGAAGGAATTTCAATGGATCCCAGTAAAATATCAGCCATTCGGGATTGGAAGTAGCCTAGCACTCCTACTGAAGTCAGAAGTTTTCTAGGATTGGCTGGCTATTATCGAAAATTCTTTAAAGATTTTTCGAGGATATCTTGTCCATTGACTAAGCTTACAAAGAAGCATACAAAGTTCATTTGGACACCCGAATGTGAGGCAGCTTTCCAAGAGCTGAAATTGAGGTTGACCACTGCCCCAGTGTTGACTATCATTGATGGCAATCAGGATCTGAAAGTCTGGACTGATGCTTCTAGAGAAGGTATTGGTGCGGTGCGAATGCAAAAGGACAAAGTAGTCGCATAAGCTAGCCGTTAGTTAAAACCGCATGAGAAGAATTACGCCACTCATGATCTTGAGCTAATGGCCAACTCGTATTTGCTCTAAAGATATGGAGGCACTATCTCTTAGGGGAAAGTTCGAACTGTATACTGATCACAAATCCTTAAAGTTTCGGTTCACCCAAAGAGATTTGAACTTGAGGCTGCAACGTTGGGTTGAATCCCTTGCACCCTATGATCTGGACGTCTTGTATACTCCAGGAAAAGCCAATGTTGTGGCCGATGCACTTAGCAGAAAGAATGCGAGTGTCGCCAATCTTATCATAACCAATCTCATCATTACACCTACATTGATTGACAAAATCTCAGCTCTCCAGAAAGATGATGAATTTATACAGAGAATTAGTAAAAGAGTTTGGGAAGGCGAACCCTCGAGTTTCCAAATTGATAACAAGGGAGCTCTGAAGTTAAAAGGCCGAATTTGTGTCCCAAATATTCCTGAGCTCAGAAGAGAAGTAATGGATGAACGTCATGAATCCAAGCTTTGTATTCATCCAGGGGTGAGCAAAATGTATCATGATCTCAAACGCACATTCTCGTGGAAGTCTATGAAAAGAGACATCTCCATTTATGTCAGCAGGTGTTCTACTTGCCAACAAGTTAAAAGCGATCAGCAAAAACTGTAACACCCCGTGAATTCTATAACATTAAGCTTTACAAATTAAAGTGTAATTAATTCTGAATGAAAGAATTAAGGGAAATGGGTTACGCCATTGCGTTCGTCTCGGAATTCTACTTGAGATAGAGTCCGAGTTTGCGTGAATCAGACTCCGTATGAAGGAGTTATGACCTTCGGAAGTTTCAGAATAAAATTTAAATTCAAACAGATCAGTTCAAAATTTGAAATTCGAAAAACAGGTTCAAACTGGGCAGGGTGGGAAAATTCCCGCCCAGAGCCCAGGTCGACCATAGGGTCGACCATGGTGTCGACCTGCCCCCCCTCCCCCCCAGGTTGACCATAGTGTCGACCTGGGTGTTGACCTGCCAGTCGACCTACCTGGTCGACCTGGCTGGCTACATCTGGTTCTGGCTCGAATTTCTATGGCTCGGTGTGTCACTAGGACTGACATGTCACCTCTTGATTGGCTCTTTGAACTTTGTATGGTTTAGATTCCTCCTGTCTCCATTTGATGGCTCAAAACAATTTAAAAATTTATAAATACACCCAAAGTCTCAACTGAAAATTCACACAAAAAAATAAGATGGGAATCGTCATGCTGCCAGGGAGGAATTGAGCATAGCCGTCAAGAGAGAAAAGCCTAGAGACGAATCAAATTAAGAAGAAGATAAAAGTTTAATTAAATTAATCAACGCAACGTTAATCTACCCAAAGGAGCGCATCTCAATTTCAGAATTCAGAATCCAGAATTCAAGATTCTGCATTCGTTGTAAGTATAGTGACCTTTCAGAATGTGAATAAGAACTGTGATGTGATTCGATGTAAATGAAAATAGAATTTTGTTATTGTATGAATATGATATAAATTCTATGTATTGTAATGATTCTGCCATGACTTGTGTATTGATATTTGTGGCCTAAATTGATTGATGCAAGCCTATTGGACATTTGTATATGAAAGTAATAACAATAGCAAGTTGTGGCAAAAACTAGAAATTAATCCCTTTATGTATATGTCGATGGCATGGACTATGTGTATTCCCTTAATCTAAGTTAGAATTTATGTAAACATGTTCTAGATTTGAGACCTTTTATGCCTACATGACCCAAAACCTATGATATCATTCTTATGTTAATTTGCAAGTATAATTGGATCTGTGTTAAGTATCGTTTGGGTTTCATAAACTATGCAAGTTCATGATGAAATAGGCTATGTGATTAGATGTTAAAATTGGACATTTTTGGTGAATATATAACTTGCTAGTTTTGTGGTTGACATTATGCCAAGTTAAACATGTTTAAACACAAGTTTGTATAAGCCTAAACTATGCCATTTCATTTGTGTAACACCCCACTCCCGCTATGGTCACTCACTAAGGGAATGCCATAGCATCGGTGGAGTATTTTAGTGAATATAGAACAGAAAAATTACAACAAGACAGATATAAATAGTACTTGAAATTTAAAACATCATCTCATAACAGCGGAAGTAAAACATGTCTGGTTACATCATAAAACCACAATAAAAGTCAAGTACAATATCCATCAAAATAAAGAAGTACATAATCCCACTCTCATACAATAGCCATGACAAAAGAAAAGATAACTGGGTAACTGGAGCTTTACATCTATCCAAGCTCCTAAACACTGGAACAGCAATCCGATCAAGCTCCACTACTGCTAGGATCCACCGTAGGACCTGAGGGTTGGGAAAAAGATAAAAACAACGGGGTCAGACATAAGTCTGAGCGAGTCCTATAACTTTAACAATACAATCGTTAAAGTAACCAGAGAAGACATAAACTGATATACGGTAACTAATGGGGATGAATGGCTACACTAAGCAGTCAACTAAACTAAGATAAAAGATAAAGACGCATCTACCCTTCCAAAGGTAAATTACTAAACTGCACCACACCAGTCATTCCTAACTTAAAGGTTGATCCCACCCATGGACTTATAAAATTAACTTAATAGTTCTCGCGTACCCCTAGGTGACTAAGTAGACGCCACAGGGCCCTACAATCCACTAGGTGTACACACTACTCCCCATTCGATCGGCTCCCTAACGTAGATACCTGTGCTGGCCCCACCGTGGGGTGTACCATTCCCCAACGTGGCAACCTGATAAAATTAACGGTGCACGGCTTATATCTACACGATGCAACAACGTCTTATTTACCAGCCCGGGTCCACACACGCATATGAAACCCGTTGGTCATGCGTTGCCACCGCTAACCCATTTTGGCCTCTTATAGTCAAGCCCAGTATGCGTGTCCCGTCCTCGACATGGGTCGAGCCCACTAAGATACGTATGGGTTACTGGTTGAAATGGGCCCCCAGCACAAGCCATCCCCCTAAGCTTGGCCCACACACTAGTGTTTCCCACTTAACCCTTTAATCATGTTTAATTACATGTTTCATCTTGGTTAAGTATTTTATCATATTTTCTATTGGCAACCACTAACAATTTCCACATACCACCCAAGGTACCCACTTAACCCCCATGCCCCACTACAGGCTTATCTGGTTAAGTGTTTCTTAATTGATTAACACCGTAATCGTGTAAAGGACCCTTCACATTGGACCGTCATTTGTAGATGCCTGGTTAAGCCGGTAGGTTCCGGGCAGTCTTACACTACAAACGGGTCCAACCTCGTGTCATTTACCCTTGTTACGTATTTAATTTATGATTACGACCCCTCACATTGGACCGTCATTTGTAGATGCCTGGTTAAGCCGGTAAACTCCGGGCAGTCTTACACTACAAACGGGTCCAACCTCGTGTCTTAATCGATTAATTACTCCTAATTAATCACCCCCATAATTTGTGTTAATTATCATGTTTATTTTAGGAATATGGGTGCACCTAACTTAACAGGCAAATTCCCAACTCCAAAGTGTGGGTACACCTAACTTAATAGGCAAATTCCCATCACATAGTATGGGTACACCTAAATTAATAGGCAAATTCCCATACTATGTTCTTTTATTTTATGTTATGCATAATTATATTAATTTTTCACAATCTTATTAACATATGCATTTAATTAACCCCATCGTTCCCACGTAATTTCGTTCTCATGACATAACACATATAAAAGGTGTCAACTTGCATAAGTATGAACATGTTTCAAAGGTGCCATCTTGCATATTAACAAACACATAACTTGCATATGAACTTGCATAACATGTTACATAGTTGCATATGAACTCATAAACTTGCATATGAAGAAACATACAACTTGCATAATTATCATACAAGTAACTTGCATATTATCATACATGTAACTTGCATATTAACATATGATCACAAAGCACAAAACTTGCATAACCCACATACATTAGCAAACTAACATCATGTCATATGACTTAAAACCCATTAATCCACAAACCAAACCATATGATCTCATCATATCTCATCTACTTAGTTTAGCAATTGATCATTAGAGTGATATAAACTCACTACTAGCCAATTTGCACTCCAAATGAAGAAGATTAAGATGCTTAGAATGGATTAGAGGTTGATTAGAGAGTGATTAGCTTGCAACCCTCTTCATAAATTAGTGGAGGCTCCTTCTAAGATTTAATTTGGTGGCATGTAGCCCTCAATTCTATTTTTAGTATGGATTAGGTTAGGTTTAGGGTGTATTTATAGATTAGGTGAGTGTTTTAGGCCCTTAGATTAACCCTAGATTAGATTAGGACCCTTTGATTTCGGAACCTTCCAGAAACCAGCCCTAAGACCAAGCCCAAACCCCAAACTGGTGCACCCAACCACAGAACTCTCTAGAAACTGTGCAGGTTTCCTGTCCCGACATGGGCGCACTTCCCAAGTGCGCCAGTGTATTTTTGTGCTGGCGCACTTCACAAGTGCGCCAGTGCATTTTTGTGCTGGCGCACTTCACAAGTGCGCCAGTGCATTTCTGGCCTGTTTCGGGTTTTTCTGCCTAACTTCGTTCGTCCATATCTCTTTCATACGGTACCCGTTTTACGCAAACTCGGACTCTATTTCGCGTATTTTTCCGAGACGAACGCAATGACGCAGCCCGTTTCCCCAGATTCTCACATCTGAAATTAATTATACTTTAATTACTAACCATTAGTGTTAATTGAAATTCGGGGTGTTACATTCTCCCCTACTTAAAGGATTTTGTCCTCGAAATCTCTAAGTCAAGAAGAACGTATCCTACCAACCAAACAACCATCTACTAAACCATCAACCACAAGCGACCATTATCCTTAGAAACTTCTAATGATGTATGAACATATGCAGAAAGTGTGTGTATATGTCCGTATACTAATGCAAAATCAGGCGGTCTACTGATTCAGTCGACCTCCTTAATGCAAACCATGATAGTGCCATGCATCCAATATGTATGCGAAACCCTATTGACACATACAATTTCTATATGCGTGCACAACCATACACAAAAATGCATCATCCACATGATAACACAGCCATGATACATCCATCAATCTAACTACCACATCCATTTATGCGATATGCAACATGAAGTGACTGAGCCGATCTAGTGCCTAATGTGTGTGTATATGCATCCACGAGCAACCACTAGCAAACAATTGCATCCACATGCATCCATCAACCATAACATGTTTCAAACACATGTTTCAACCATAGGTTTTACCCTATCTAAAGGTCATAGGTACTAGCGAGAGGATATACTAAAGATAAGATAAGTACTAGACAAGCGATAAAGGAGAAGTTAAAAGACATACTCTCAAAAAGAAATGGGTACAAAGAACGCATCTTCGCTTCCGTCTCCCAAGTAGCATTGCTTTCGTCATCTCCCCATTGCACTTTAACTAGCTGAACTTCTCTGTTCCTCAACTTCCTAGTTTCTGACCCAAGGATGCGAGTAGGAGCTCGTCGAATCGTCGCATCACGCTCTACCTCTACATCTCTAAGCAAGCTCGGCTCTACCACCTCTGCGGTCTCATGTAAGCACTTCCTCAAATGTGATACATGGAATACATCATGAACACCACTAAGTCTGTCGGGCAACTCCACCCTATATGCCATCCGTCCAATCTTTTCCTTAATAGGAAACGGCCCAACAAACCTCGGTGCTAACTTCCCAACGGACCCAAAGCGAACCACATTTCTCAACGGAGATACTTTGACAAAAACCATGTCCCCAACCTCAAACTCAAGATCCGTCCTTCTTCGATCCGCATAAGATTTCTGTCTATCTTGCGCTGCCTTCATCCTTCTTCGAATCAAATCAATCTTCTCTGAAGTCTCTCTAACCATATCTGGCCCAAGCAAGATCTTATCCGTAGATTCCCACCAACATGTAGGAGATCGACAAGGCCTTCCATAAAGACCTTCGAAAGGTGCCATGCCAATACTAGACTGAAAGCTGTTATTGTATGCGAACTCCACCAAAGGAAGATGTTCTTCCCATGTACCTCCAAAATCCAAGATACAAAGCCTTAAGAGATCTTCTAAGATACGGTTCACCCTCTCGGTCTGACCGTCCGTCTGAGGATGATATGGGGTGCTCAAACACAACTGAGTCCCTACCGCCTCTTGCAAACTTCTCCAAAACTCACTAGTGAAGATAGGATCTCGATCACTCACAATGCTGGATGGTACGCCATGCAATCTAACAATCTCTCTAACATAGACTGAAGAAAGCCATGGAGCGGTCCTCTTACTCTTCACGGGTATAAAACGGGCACTCTTGGTAAGTCTGTCTACCACAACCCAAATTCCCGTATTGCCCTTCCTCGATCTCGGTAACCCATCGATGAAATCCATCGAGACACTATCCCACTTCCATTGCGGAACTTCCAATGGGTGTAGCAACCCACCGGGTTTCCTTTGCTCCGCTTTAACTTGTTGGCACACTAAGCATCTAGCCACATACTCGGCCACATCTTTCTTCATACCGGCCCAGAAGAAAACTCTCTTCATGTCTTGGTACATTTTGTCTCCACCGGGATGAATAGTCATCCTTGAACGATGTGCATCATCCAAAATAGCCTTCTTCAAACCCTCATCTTGCGGTACACAAAGTCTACCGTCTCTATGCAACCATCCCCTATCATCTATGGTGTGTCTACCCAAATGGCTGGACGACTCCGCCCTTATAAGCTTCTCTACCAACTCAACCAACTGTGGGTCGTCTCGCTGAGCCTCGCCAATCCGTCCCAAAAGAGTAGGTCTAACCTCCAAGGATGCTAACAAACCAGGTACAAAGTCAACAGAAGGTCTGAAGTCGAACAAAGAAAGAAACTCCAAGCTTCGCCGTTCCACGAACAATGGACTCAAAGATAGCCTTTTTCTACTCAAGGCGTCCGCCACCACGTTACCCTTGCCAGGGGTATACGCTATCTCGAAATCATAGGATGCTAAGAACTCCATCCACCTTTGCTGTCTTAAGTTTAAATCCTTCTGAGAGAATAAGTACTTCAATGATTTATGGTTAGTGAACAACTCGAATCTCTCACCAAGAAGATAATTGCGCCAAGACTTAAGTGCGAAAACAATCGCGGCCAACTCTAGATCATGGGTAGGGTAATTCTTCTCATGCACTTTCAATTGCCTCCCTCCATAGGCTATTACCCTTCCCTCCTGCATCAAGAATGCGCCTAATCCTGTCACACAAGCATCGGTATAAACAACAAACGGCTTACCCCCATCTGGAAGCACTAAAACCGGAGCGGTGGTCAAAGCTCTCTTTAACCGTCGGAAAGCATCATCACAATCTACGTCCCATGAGAAAACCAGATTCTTCTTCGTCAAGCGGGTTAATGGGGCTGATATCTTCGCGAAGTCTTTGATGAACTTCCTATAATATCCTGCCAACCCCAAGAAACTTCTTACTTCGGTAGCATTTCTAGGAACTTTCCAATCCTGGATAGATACTATCTTTGCGGGATCCACAGCTATCCCTTCCTTAGAGACCACATGCCCTAAGAATCGCACTTCTCTTCTCCAAAAATGACATTTAGAGAATTTAGCTTTAAGACTATGTTCTCGAAGAGTCTCCAACACTTCTCTGAGATGTATGGCATGCTCTTCTTCACTCTTGGAAAAGACCAAGATGTCATCCACAAAGACCACTAAAAACTTGTTCAGATACTCTCGGAACACTCTACTCATCAGATCAACAAAGTATGCAGGGGCATTTGTCAACCCAAATGGCATCACAAGCCACTCATAAAAACCATCCGGAGTTCGGAAAGCAGTCTTCTCTATACTGTCCTCCGCCACTCTCAACTGATGAAACCCTGTAGCTAAGTCCATCTGTGAAAACACTGAGGCGCCAACCAACTGATCAAAGAGATCATCTATCCTCGGTAATGGGTGTCTATTCTTCTTCGTGAGCTTATTAAGTTCTCTATAATCCACACAAAGTCTGAGGGACCCATCCGCCTTCGTGGCAAACACTACTGGAGCTCCCCACTCCGATATACTTCGCCTTATGAACCCCTTCTCAAGCAACTCCCCTACTTGCTTATGAAGTTCTCTTCTCTCACGAGGAGCCATGTGGCGCACTGGCAAAGACACTGGTTTGGCATTATCCACCAAATAAATTCGGAAATCTATCTCCCGCTTCGGAGGCAAACCCTTCACCTCTTCAAACACATCCGGATATTCCCGGACCACTCTGACAGAACGCAAAGTCTCGACCGAAGCATCGAGCGATTCAAGATAACTTAGCAAAACAGATTCCATGGGATTACAAAAGATCTCGAGAGTATTACCCAAGCGGGTCATAATCCTGACAACTCTCCTTTCACAATCAAGAACGGCACCATTACTGGATAACCGGTCCATGCCCAAAATCAACCCATAGCCCGTGAAGCCCAATACAAAAGCATCACATCCAAACTCAACGCTAAGTATAGAAATCTTCAAACCCAAACATATCATAGACAGATATATGGAGCCCCCAATTGGGTTTGAAACAACCAAGGGATCATCAACTAGACTGGTGTCTAAGTGCAGTGACTCAACTAACGATGATGAGATAAAAGAATGCGATGCGCCAGAGTCAAACAAAGTACGAACTGGATGATCAAACAGAAAAACCAGACTTTCAACGGAAATAGTTCTACCTCTCTGCTGAATCGGTGGAACTGAGAGAGCCTGAACTTGCCCCCCTGCCTGAGCTGGTGCCATAAGAGCTTGCACCTGACCTCCTGAGGTAGACCCCGTCTTCTGCCCCTTCTTTGGGCAGTCATTCATTAACCAAACAACTATTTGAGCCTTCCTCCCATCGTCTATCCAATAGGTACCTACCAGTCCTCCTCCTTCTTGAACCAACTTCTAATCTGACTAACGTCTAAGTCCCTTGAAGTGGTTTTCCATTCTTATCTATCTTAGAAAGATCATCTATACACGGAGGGGAAACTCAAAACGAGAGAGGAAGAGATTCAAAACGGAGATTCGAAAGATATAGATATGGCTATTGGGGATTATGCTTTTCTTTTTCAAAAACTTTTCTCTTAAAAGACATGTTTTTGAAAATACTTTTTCCAAAAATAATACCTTTACTATTTTCTAAAAAAAAAGTATTTTTCTCAAAAATTTATCTGTTCCGGTAACCTTCAGCTCTGATACCACGTGTAACACCCCACTCCCGCTATGGTCACTCACTAAGGGAATGCCATAGCATCGGTGGAGTATTTTAGTGAATATAGAATAGAAAAATTACAACAAGACAGATATAAATAGTACTTGAAATTTACAACATCATCTCATAACAGCGGAAGTAAAACATGTCTGGTTACATCATAAAACCACAATAAAAGTCAAGTACAATATCCATCAAAATAAAGAAGTACATAATCCCACTCTCATACAATAGCCATGACAAAAGAAAAGATAACTGGGTAACTGGAGCTTTACATCTATCCAAGCTCCTAAAGACTGGAACAGCAATCCGATCAAGCTCCACTACGGCTAGGATCCACCGTAGGACCTGAGGGTTGGGAAAAAGATAAAAACAACGGGGTCAGACATAAGTCTGAGCGAGTCCTATAACTTTAACAATACAATCGTTAAAGTAACCAGAGAAGACATAAACTGATATACGGTAACTAATGGGGATGAATGGCTACACTAAGCAGTCAACTAAACTAAGATAAAAGATAAAGATGCATCTACCCTTCCAAAGGTAAATTACTAAACTGCACCACACCAGTCATTCCTAACTTAAAGGTTGATCCCACCCATGGACTTATAAAATTAACTTAATAGTTCTCGCGTACCCCTAGGTGACTAAGTAGACGCCACAGGGCCCTACAATCCACTAGGTGTACACACTACTCCCCATTCGATCGGCTCCCTAACGTAGATACCCGTGCTGGCCCCACCGTGGGGTGTACCATTCCCCAACGTGGCAACCTAATAAAATTAACGGTGCATGGCTTATTTCTACACGGTGCAACAACGTCTTATTTACCAGCCCGGGTCCACACACGCATATGAAACCCGTTGGTCATGCGTTGCCACCGCTAACCCATTTTGGCCTCTTATAGTCAAGCCCAGTATGCTTGTCCCGTCCTCGACATGGGTCGAGCCCACTAAGATACGTATGGGTTACTGGTTGAAATGGGCCCCCAGCACAAGCCATCCCCCTAAGCTTGGCCCACACACTAGTGTTTCCCACTTAACCCTTTAATCATGTTTAATTACATGTTTCATTTTGGTTAAGTATTTTATCATATTTTCTATTGGCAGCCACTAGCAATTTCCACATACCACCCAAGGTACCCACTTAACCCCCATGCCCCACTACATGCTTATCTGGTTAAGTGTTTCTTAATTGTTTAACACCGTAACCGTGTAAAGGACCCTTCACATTGGTCCGTCATTTGTAGATGCCTGGTTAAGCCGGTAGGTTCCGGGCAGTCTTACACTACAAACGGGTCCAACCTCGTGTCATTTACCCTTGTTACGTATTTAATTTATGATTAAGACCCCTCACATTGGACCGTCATTTGTAGATGCCTGGTTAAGCCGGTAAACTCCGGGCAGTCTTACACTACAAACGGGTCCAACCTCGTGTCTTAATCGATTAATTACTCCTAATTAATCACCCCCATAATTTGTGTTAATTATCATGTTTATTTTAGGAATATGGGTGCACCTAACTTAACAGGCAAATTCCCAACTCCAAAGTGTGGGTACACCTAACTTAATAGGCAAATTCCCAACACATAGTATGGGCACACCTAACTTAATAGGCAAATTCCCATACTATGTTCATTTATTTTTTGTTATGCATAATTATATTAATTTTTCACAATCTTATTAACATATGCATTTAATTAACCCCATCGTTCCCACGTAATTTCGTTCTCATGACGTAACACATATAAAAGGTGTGAACTTGCATATGTATGAACATGTTTCAAAGGTGCCATCTTGCATATTAACAAACACATAACTTGCATATGAACTTGCATAACATGTTACATACTTGCATATGAACTCATAAACTTGCATATGAAGAAACATACAACATGCATAATTATCATACAAGTAACTTGCATATTATCATACATGTAACTTGCATATTAACATATGATCACAAAGCACAAAACTTGCATAACCCACATACATTAGCAAACTAACATCATGTCATATGACTTAAAACCCATTAATCCACAAACAAAACCATATGATCTCATCATATCTCATCTACTTAGTTTAGCAATTGATCATTAGAGTGATAGAAACTCACTACTAGCCAATTTGCACTCCAAATGAAGAAGATTAAGATGCTTAGAATGGATTAGAGGTTGATTAGAGAGTGATTAGCTTGCAACCCTCTTCATAAATTAGTGGAGGCTCCTTCTAAGAATTAATTTGGCGGCATGTAGCCCTCAATTCTATTTTTAGTATGGATTAGGGTAGGTTTAGGGTGTATTTATAGATTAGGTGAGTGTTTTAGGCCCTTAGATTAACCCTAGATTAGATTAGGACCCTTAGATTTCGGAACCTTCCAGAAACCAGCCCTAAGACCAAGCCCAAACCCCAAACTGGTGCACCCAACCACAGAACTCTCTAGAAACTGTGCAGGTTTCCTGTCCTGACATGGGCGCACTTCCCAAGTGCGCCAGTGTATTTTTGTGCTGGCGCACTTCACAAGTGAGCCAGTGCATTTTTGTGCTGGCGCACTTCACAAGTGCGCCAGTGCATTTCTGGCCTGTTTCGGGTTTTTCTGCCTAACTTCGTTCGTCCATATCTCTTTCATACGGTACCCGTTTTACGCAAACTCGGATTCTATTTCGCGTATTTTTCCGACACGAACGCAATGACGCAGCCCGTTTCCCCTGATTCTCACATCTGAAATTAATTATACTTTAATTACTAACCATTAGTGTTAATTGAAATTCGGGGTGTTACATTCTCCCCTACTTAAAGGATTTTGTCCTCGAAATCTCTAAGTCAAGAAGAACGTATCCTACCAACCAAACAACCATCTACTAAACCATCAACCACAAGCGACCATTATCCTTAGAAACTTCTAATGATGTATGAACATATGCAGAAAGTGTGTGTATATGTCCGTATACTAATGCAAAATCAGGCGGTCTACTAATTCAGTCGACCTCCTTAATGCAAACCATGATAGTGCCATGCATCCAATATGTATGCGAAACCCTATTGACACATACAATTTCTATATGCGTGCACAACCATACACAAAAATGCATCATCCACATGATAACACAGCCATGATACATTCATCAATCTAACTACCACATCCATTTATGCGATATGCAACATGAAGTGACTGAGCCGATCTAGTGCCTAATGTGTGTGTATATGCATCCACGAGCAACCACTAGCAAACAATTGCATCCACATGCATCCATCAACCATAACATGTTTCAAACACATGTTTCAACCATAGGTTTTACCCTATCTAAAGGTCATAGGTACTAGCGAGAGGATATACTAAAGATAAGATAAGTACTAGTCAAGCGATAAAGGAGAAGTTAAAAGACATACTCTCAAAAAGAAATGGGTACAAAGAACGCATCTTCGCTTCCGTCTCCCAAGTAGCATTGCTTTCGTCATCTCCCCATTGCACTTTAACTAGCTGAACTTCTCTGTTCCTCAACTTCCTAGTTTCTGACCCAAGGATGCGAGTAGGAGCTCGTCGAATCGTCGCATCACGCTCTACCTCTACATCTCTAAGCAAGCTCGGCTCTACCACCTCTGCGGTCTCATGTAAGCACTTCCTCAAATGTGATACATGGAATACATCATGAACACCACTAAGTCTATCGGGCAACTCCACCCTATATGCCATCCGTCCAATCTTTTCCTTAATAGGAAACGGCCCAACAAACCTCGGTGCTAACTTCCCAACGGACCCAAAGCGAACCACATTTCTCAACGGAGATACTTTGACAAAAACCATGTCCCCAACCTCAAACTCAAGATCCGCCCTTCTTCGATCCGCATAAGATTTCTGTCTATCTTGCGCTGCCTTCATCCTTCTTCGAATCAAATCAATCTTCTCTGAAGTCTCTCTAACCATATCTGGCCCAAGCAAGATCTTATCCGTAGATTCCCACCAACATGTAGGAGATCGACAAGGCCTTCCATAAAGAGCTTCGAAAGGTGCCATGCCAATACTAGACTGAAAGCTGTTATTGTATGCGAACTCCACCAAAGGAAGATGTTCTTCCCATGTACCTCCAAAATCCAAGATACAAAGCCTCAAGAGATCTTCTAAGATACGGTTCACCCTCTCGGTCTGACCGTCCGTCTGAGGATGATATGCGGTGCTCAAACACAACTGAGTCCCTACCGCCTCTTGCAAACTTCTCCAAAACTCACTAGTGAAAATAGGATCTCGATCACTCACAATGCTGGATGGTACGCCATGCAATCTAACAATCTCTCTAACATAGACTAAAGCAAGCCATGGAGCGGTCCTCTTACTCTTCACGGGTATAAAATGGGCACTCTTGGTAAGTCTGTCTACCACAACCCAAATTCCCGTATTGCCCTTCCTCGATCTCGGTAACCCATCGATGAAATCCATCGAGACACTATCCCACTTCCATTGCGGAACTTCCAATGGGTGTAGCAACCCACCGGGTTTCCTTTGCTCCGCTTTAACTTGTTGGCACACTAAGCATCTAGCCACATACTCGGCCACATCTTTCTTCATACCGGCCCAGAAGAAAACTCTCTTCATGTCTTGGTACATTTTGTCTCGACCGGGATGAATAGTCATCCTTGAACGATGTGCATCATCCAAAATAGCCTTCTTCAAACCCTCATCTTGCGGTACACAAAGTCTACCGTCTCTATGCAACCATCCCCTATCATCTATGGTGTATCTACCCAAATGGCTGGATGACTCCCCCCTTATAAGCTTCTCTACCAACTCAACCAACTGTGGGTCGTCTCGCTGAGCCTCGCCAATCCGTCCCAAAAGAGTAGGTCTAACCTCCAAGGATGCTAACAAACCAGGTACAAAGTCAACAGAAGGTCTGAAGTCGAACAAAGAAAGAAACTCCAAGCTTCGCCGTTCCACGAACAATGGACTCAAAGATAGCCTTTTTCTACTCAAGGCGTCCGCCACCACGTTACCCTTGCCAGGGGTATACGCTATCTCGAAATCATAGGATGCTAAGAACTCCATCCACCTTTGCTGTCTTAAGTTTAAATCCTTCTGAGAGAATAAGTACTTCAATGATTTATGGTCAGTGAACAACTCGAATCTCTCACCAAGAAGATAATGGCGCCAAGACTTAAGTGCGAAAACAATCGCGGCCAACTCTAGATCATGGGTATGGTAATTCTTCTCATGCACTTTCAATTGCCTCCCTCCATAGGCTATTACCCTTCCCTCCTGCATCAAGACTGCGCCTAATCCTGTCCCACAAGCATCGGTATAAACAACAAACGGCTTACTCCCATCTGGAAGCACTAAAACTGGAGCGGTGGTCAAAGCTCTCTTTAACCGTCGGAAAGCATCATTACAATCTACGTCCCATGAGAAAACCAGATTCTTCTTCGTCAAGCGGGTTAATGGGGCTGATATCTTCGCGAAGTCTTTGATGAACTTCCTATAATATCTTGCCAACCCCAAGAAACTTCTTACTTCGGTAGCATTTCTAGGAACTTTCCAATCCTGGATAGATACTATCTTTGCGGGATCCACAGCTATCCCTTCCTTAGAGACCACATGCCCTAAGAATCGCACTTCTCTTCTCCAAAAATGACATTTAGAGAATTTAGCTTTAAGACTATGTGCTCGAAGAGTATCCAACACTTCTCTGAGATGTAAGGCATGCTCTTCTTCACTCTTGGAAAAGACCAAGATGTCATCCACAAAGACCACTACAAACTTGTTCAGATACTCTCTGAACACTCTACTCATCAGATCAACAAAGTATGCAGGGGCGTTTGTCAACCCAAATGGCATCACAAGCCACTCATAAA
Source organism: Allium sativum (assembly GCA_030737875.1). Classification (NCBI taxonomy): domain Eukaryota; kingdom Viridiplantae; phylum Streptophyta; class Magnoliopsida; order Asparagales; family Amaryllidaceae; genus Allium; species Allium sativum. The sequence goes on from JASFAX010001861.1 coordinate 40,235, forward strand.
AACCATCCGGAGTCCGGAAAGCAGTCTTCTCTATACTGTCCTCCGCCACTCTCAACTGATGAAACCCTGTAGCTAATTCCATCTGCGAAAACACTGAGGCGCCAACCAACTGATCAAAGAGATCATCTATCCTCGGTAATGGGTGTCTATTCTTCTTCGTGAGCTTATTAAGTTCTCTATAATCCACACAAAGTCTGAGGGACCCATCCGCCTTCGTGGCAAACACTACTGGAGCTCCCCACTCCGATATACTTCGCCTTATGAACCCCTTCTCAAGCAACTCCCCTACTTGCTTATGAAGTTCTCTTCTCTCACGAGGAGCCATGTGGCGCACTGGCAAAGACACTGGTTTGGCATTATCCACCAAATAAATTCGGAAATCTATCTCCCGCTTCGGAGGCAAACCCTTCACCTCTTCAAACACATCCGGATATTCCCGGACCACTCTGACAGAACGCAAACTCTCGACCGAAGCATCGAGCGATTCAAGATAACTTAGCAAAACAGATTCCATGGGATTACAAGAGATCTCGAGAGTATTACCCAAGCGGGTCATAAGCCTGACAACTCTCCTTTCACAATCAAGAACGGCACCATTACTGGATAACCAGTCCATGCCCAAAATCAACCCATAGCCCGTGAAGCCCAATACAAAAGCATCACATCCAAACTCAATGCTAAGTATAGAAATCTTCAAACCCAAACATATCATAGACAGATATATGGAGCCCCCAATTGGGTTTGAAACAACCAAGGGATCATCAACTAGACTGGTGTCTAAGTGCAGTGACTCAACTAACGATGATGAGATAAAAGAATGCGATGCGCCAGAGTCAAACAAAGTACGAACTGGATGATCAAACAGAAAAACCAGACTTTCAACGGAAATAGTTCTACCTCTCTACTGAATCGGTGGAACTGAGAGAGCCTGAACTTGCCCCCCTGCCTGAGCTGGTGCCATAAGAGCTTGCACCTGACCTCCTGAGGTAGACCCCGTCTTCTGCCCCTTCTTTGGGCAGTCATTCATTAACCAAACAACTATTTGAGCCTTCCTCCCATCGTCTATCCAATAGGTACCTACCAGTCCTCCTCCTTCTTGAACCAACTTCTAATCTGACTAACGTCTAAGTCCCTTGAAGTGGTTTTCCATTCTTATCTATCTTAGAAAGATCATCTATACACGGAGGGGAAACTCAAAACGAGAGAGGAAGAGATTCAAAACGGAGAATTCGAAAGATATAGATATGGCTATTGGGGATTATGCTTTTCTTTTTCAAAAACTTTTCTCTTAAAAGACATGTTTTTGAAAATACTTTTTCCAAAAATAATACCTTTACTATTTTCTAAAAAAAGTATTTTTCTCAAAAATTTATCTGTTCCGGTAACCTTCAGCTCTGATACCACGTGTAACACCCCACTCCCGCTATGGTCACTCACTAAGGGAATGCCATAGCATCGGTGGAGTATTTTAGTGAATATAGAACAGAAAAATTACAACAAGACAGATATAAATAGTACTTGAAATTTAAAACATCATCTCATAACAGCGGAAGTAAAACATGTCTGGTTACATCATAAAACCACAATAAAAGTCAAGTACAATATCCATCAAAATAAAGAAGTACATAATCCCACTCTCATACAATAGCCATGACAAAAGAAAAGATAACTGGGTAACTAGAGCTTTACATCTATCCAAGCTCCTAAAGACTGGAACAGCAATCCGATCAAGCTCCACTACTGCTAGGATCCACCGTAGGACCTGAGGGTTGGGAAAAAGATAAAAACAACGGGGTCAGACATAAGTCTGAGCGAGTCCTATAACTTTAACAATACAATCGTTAAAGTAACCAGAGAAGACATAAACTGATATACGGTAAATAATGGGGATGAATGGCTACACTAAGCAATCAACTAAACTAAGATAAAAGATAAAGACGCATCTACCCTTCCAAAGGTAAATTACTAAACTGCACCACACCAGTCATTCCTAACTTAAAGGTTGATCCCACCCATGGACTTATAAAATTAACTTAATAGTTCTCGCGTACCCCTAGGTGACTAAGTAGACGCCACAGGGCCCTACAATCCACTAGGTGTACACACTACTCCCCATTCGATCGGCTCCCTAACGTAGATACCCGTGCTGGCCCCACCGTGGGGTGTACCATTCCCCAACGTGGCAACCTAATAAAATTAACGGTGCACGGCTTATATCTACACGATGCAACAACGTCTTATTTACCAGCCCGGGTCCACACACGCATATGAAACCCGTTGGTCATGCGTTGCCACCGCTAACCCATTTTGGCCTCTTATAGTCAAGCCCAGTATGCGTGTCCCGTCCTCGACATGGGTCGAGCCCACTAAGATACGTATGGGTTACTGGTTGAAATGGGCCCCCAGCACAAGCCATCCCCCTAAGCTTGGCCCACACACTAGTGTTTCCCACTTAACCCTTTAATCATGTTTAATTACATGTTTCATCTTGGTTAAGTATTTTATCATATTTTCTATTGGCAACCACTAGCAATTTCCACATAACACCCAAGGTACCCACTTAACCCCCATGCCCCACTACATGCTTATCTGGTTAAGTGTTTCTTAATTGATTAACACCGTAACCGTGTAAAGGACCCTTCACATTGGACCGTCATTTGTAGATGCCTGGTTAAGCCGGTAGGTTCCGGGCAGTCTTACACTACAAACGGGTCCAACCTCGTGTCATTTACCCTTGTTACGTATTTAATTTATGATTAAGACCCCTCACATTGGACCGTCATTTGTAGATGCCTGGTTAAGCCGGTAAACTCCGGGCAGTCTTACACTACAAACGGGTCCAACCTCGTGTCTTAATCGATTAATTACTCCTAATTAATCACCCCCATAATTTGTGTTAATTATCATGTTTATTTTAGGAATATGGGTGCACCTAACTTAATAGGCAAATTCCCAACTCCAAAGTGTGGGTACACCTAACTTAATAGGCAAATTCCCAAAACATAGTATGGGTACACCTAACTTAATAGGCAAATTCCCATACTATGTTCATTTATTTTATGTTATGCATAATTATATTAATTTTTCACAATCTTATTAACATATGCATTTAATTAACCCCATCGTTCCCACGTAATTTCGTTCTCATGACATAACACATATAAAAGGTGTCAACTTGCATATGTATGAACATGTTTCAAAGGTGCCATCTTGCATATTAACAAACACATAACTTGCATATGAACTTGCATAACATGTTACATACTTGCATATGAACTCATAAACTTGCATATGAAGAAACATACAACTTGCATAATTATCATACAAGTAACTTGCATATTATCATACATTTAACTTGCATATTAACATATGATCACAAAGCACAAAACTTGCATAACCCACATACATTAGCAAACTAACATCATGTCATATGACTTAAAACCCATTAATCCACAAACAAAACCATATGATCTCATCATATCTCATCTACTTAGTTTAGCAATTGATCATTAGAGTGATAGAAACTCACTACTAGCCAATTTGCACTCCAAATGAAGAAGATTAAGATGCTTAGAATGGATTAGAGGTTGATTAGAGAGTGATTAGCTTGCAACCCTCTTCATAAATTAGTGGAGGCTCCTTCTAAGATTTAATTTGGCGGCATGTAGCCCTCAATTCTATTTTTAGTATGGATTAGGGTAGGTTTAGGGTGTATTTATAGATTAGGTGAGTGTTTTAGGCCCTTAGATTAACCCTAGATTAGATTAGGACCCTTAGATTTCGGAACCTTCCAGAAACCAGCCCTAAGACCAAGCCCAAACCCCAAACTGGTGCACCCAACCACAGAACTCTCTAGAAACTGTGCAGGTTTCCTGTCCCGACATGGGCGCACTTCCCAAGTGCGCCAGTGTATTTTTGTGCTGGCGCACTTCACAAGTGCGCCAGTGCATTTTTGTGCTGGCGCACTTCACAAGTGCGCCAGTGCATTTCTGGCCTGTTTCGGGTTTTTTTGCCTAACTTCGTTCGTCCATATCTCTTTCATACGGTACCCGTTTTACGCAAACTCGGACTCTATTTCGCGTATTTTTCCGAGACGAACGCAATGACGTAGCCCGTTTCCCCTGATTCTCACATCTGAAATTAATTATACTTTAATTACTAACCATTAGTGTTAATTGAAATTCGGGGTGTTACAATATGTCACCTACTTAGTTATACTTTGATTTGAATGCAAATTCACATGACCCATAATTTATGTTGAATCGCTAAATTGCAAGTTCATGCGCCACACACCTTTATGTGAAATACTACATGTGCTTGATTTCTCCTTTTCTCACGTTTATAAAGTTGGGCTGAATTATGTCGAGCCCAACATTTGTTATAATGTTGCGAACAAACGGGGGTAATAACGTTGGGTGTAAAACATGAAAAATATATGTTGGCATGGCTGGCACATGCCAACGACAATGACATTTAAGCGGTATGAATGGATATACCCAAGAATAAAAGGTATGACATTTACATATATAATTGAGAATTAATAGAATACGTAAATTTAGAAAACACGATGTGCTTAACCCGAGGTTGGATTGAGTTGTGATGTAAACCTGCCCGGACCCGCCCGGCTGTCCAGTAGTCACAACAATACCTATCCAATGTGGGTGGTTAAGCATTGAGCCCAATAAGGACCTGAGGTTAGACTGAGCTACGGTGTAAACCTGCCCGGAACCGACCGGCACATCCAATAATTGTAGCAATACCTATGTAATGTGAGTGGTCTGGTGCTCTAAGAGGCTAAGGACAGATGGTAGGGTTAAGTCAACACTTAACCAAATTCAACATGTTAACAAGAATTTATGGGTGGGGGTTAGGTAAATATAGACACTTAACCACTTAACATGTTTGACTAGAAAATCCTGGTAACGAGGGACCTGTTTCAGCAGTAACCCAAGTTAGGTATCATGGTACCCTGAAACTAGGTAGGGTAGGGCACGATTACTAGGCTGATTGTAAGCGGTCAAAACGACAACGGTGGGTGCACAGTGTAGGTTCTAACGGAGTGCGGGCATGCACACACTCCGGAACAGACAAACAGGGCACTGGGGACACCAGTAGTATAACCTATGCCTTCTAGAAATTGTGTCGGGGCCGCCACCATGGGTCTTGATACACCCCCGGTGGGACCAGCATAGGTATCTACAATTCTTGGGGGCTGTATGACACATGTTTACGCGAGTAGGAGCCGATCTTTAAATAAAAATGGGGATCACTTCACCCACAGTATGGGGTGCCAGTTAAAATAAGCTCAAGTAGGTGCAGAGATATAGTATGGGTGCGATAGTACAGTCGACACTTACTTAGCTTGTGACACTTTCCTATTTCCAGTTTATATCTCTCATGCCCTTTTCTTATTCACATACTGAAGAGTTACTAGATTTACTCAGGCTTTATGTCTGACTCTATTTTCTTTTCGTCTTCTTTTCTTTTGTTCCCTCTCCCCCCAGGTCCACAGGGAGGAAACAGCTCAGCTCAGTCAAACTCTTTACAAGCTCCAAGAACGTAGATGTATGATTGGGATCTCCTTTGCTCGGATTATGGCTTTGGATATCACTATGGGGATTTTTGTCACTTTATTTATGTTTTATGCTTCTTTAATAATCAAGACAGTAATGAGGTTGTAATGTTGGAAGTATTTTGAGACAATTATGGAATGTTTTGTTTGAACACGTATTGATGAAATAAAAGTCTGTTTGGTTTCCGTTGTTTAAAATATGTGTATTTATATCTATCTTGAGTTTATCTGTGGCTTTTACTTATAAACCTCCACCAAAGTTAAGGCATTCCCTTTGTGAGTGACCTTAACGGAGGTGGGGTGTTTCACTTGGTATCAGAGCATAGGTTTACCAGATAAGATAAAAGTTTTTGAAATTGTTTTCAAAAAAGAAAGTTTAAAGAAGCATTTTTCAAGAAAAAGTGTTATATTTATAAAAAGACAAAATCCCCCAAAGCCATGTGCCCTATCTATCTCTCTTTATCCTTCGTTTTGAATTTTTCCTTTCTGTTTCAGCATGTTTGGAGACCTTAACCTCCTGGAAGGAGTGCCAATACCTGACTGATTTAGGAGGTACTTAGAAGCAAGGGCCAATGGCGCGGGCCCAGCAGACATCCCTCCTCCAGTGGCCGCGGTTCCTCCTCCTCCACCTCCTCGTGGAAATACCTTCACAAAAACATGTAGAGACTTCAAGGCTATGGGTGGAAAAGACTTTTATGGAACAAAAAACTTTGTAGGAGCAAGAAACTGGCTAAAGGAGACTAAGGATCTGTTTTCCATCTTCGGAGTTGACGACAGGCAAAATATACAGCTAGAAGTATGGTTACTTAAAGATGAAGCTTCCTATTGGTGGGAAATTACCAATTCTCAGAGGGCGGTGGAAACATGGGAAGACTTCAGGACAAGGTTTGAGATGAAATTCCTCTCCCAAGCTGAAAGAAGCCTGCAAATGGAGAAGTTTCTAACTCTGAAACATGGAAGTATGACAATCAGGGAGTATGTTAATCAGTTTAATCAGCTGGCCAAATTTGGGCTAGACTTAGTAAACACCCAACACAAGAAGGCACTTCGCTTCGTCAAGGGTTTGAATGAGCCTCTACACAGCCTTGCTATGACCCATGTATCCACGGGAGCGACTTATGAAAGCTAGGTGGACATGGCGTTGCTACACGAGGAAGACCACGGCAAGAAAGAAACTAAGGTGGAAGAGAAGAAAGAGGATCTACAAGCAAAGAAAACAGATTTCAAGAAAGGAGGGAAGAACAATAAGCCCCGTGAGAAGAGAAGGTGCAATTTCTGTGGCATTATGGGACATATATCAAAAGACTGCCGAAAAAGGAAGGCGAAGATGGGTGGTTGCTTCAATTGTGGAGAAACTGGGCACCAAGCTAAGGACAGCCCGAAGAAGAAAGGGCAGGGTCAGAAAGCCGGATCCACTTCAGGGGGTCAAGTTCATGCGCTAGTGGCACCTCAGCAAGAACGAGGTAGTAATATTTCTGTAAAAAGTGTAGTTTATCTTTATGATCATCCAGTTCGCACACTTTTTGACTCTGGCGCATCACACTCTTTTATTTCATCTCCCTTAGTAGAATCTCTGCATCTAGACACTAGTGTGGTAGAAGATCCTTTAGTTGTTTCAAATCCAATTGGCGGCTCCGCTTACTTGTCAATGGTTTGTTTGGGTTTGAAAATCTTTATTCTCAGCGTTTAGTTTAGTTGTAATGCCTTTGGTTTGGGCTTCTCGGGATATGGTTTGATCTTAGGCATGGACTGGTTATCCAGTAATAGTGCCATTCTTGATTGTGAGAAAAGAGTAGTTAGACTCTTGACTCGGCTTGGTAACACTCAAGAAATTTCTTGTAGTCTCTTGAATGCTGTTATGCTTAGTTATCTAGAGTCGCTTGATGCTTCTGATGAGAATTTGCAATCAGTTAGAGTAGTCCGGGAATATCCGAATGTCTTTGAGGAGGTGAAAGGCTTACCTCAGAGGCGGGAAATAGACTTCCGCATATATCTTGTGGACAATGCAAATCCTGTAGCTTTACCTGTCAGACACATGGCTCCACAGGAGAGAAAGGAGCTCAGTAAGCAGGTTAAAGAACTTCTCGAAAAGGGGTTCATTAGACGGAGCATTTCGGAATGGGGTGCTCCAGTGGTGTTCGCAACTAAAGCGGACGGTTCTCTTCGCCTTTGCATCGACTATAGGGAGTTAAACAAATTGACCAAGAAAAATAGGCACCCTCTTCCCCGAATCGACGATTTGTTTGATCAGCTTGTAGGTGTGACGGTCTTCTCCCAACTTGATCTGGCAACTGGGTTCCATCAGCTAAGAGTAGCTGAAGATAGCATTGATAAAACGGTGTTCAGTACCCTAGACGGTTTCTTCGAGTGGCTTGTCATGCCTTTCGGCTTGACAAATGCACCCGCTTATTTCGTAGACCTAATGAGCAAGGTGTTCAGAGAATTCCTCAACAAATTTGTGGTTGTCTTCGTAGATGATATCTTAATCTTCTCAAAGAATGAGGAAGAGCATGCTCAACATATAAAAGAAATCATGGAAACTCTCCGTACACATCAGCTAAAAGCCAAATTCTCCAAGTGCCACTTTTGGAGAAAGGAGGTAAGATTTCTAGGGCATATAGTGTCCAAAGAGGGGTTGGCTGTGGACCCCGCGAAAGT
>JASFAX010001862.1:0-48460 GCA_030737875.1 Allium sativum
CTCTACACGAACGTTTCCTTCCTCCCTTACATCAATATATCATGCAAATCAAATACCTAAAATCAAATAGTTCAAGAAAAAATTAACACTACAACAAATATTATATATTACAACATTAAATAAATGTTGTCAATGTATTTTAACAACATTTATCATAATGTTGTTATATCTACAATTATGAAAGGTAGGGTCTTTTTTGCAACGTTTACCTAAACGTTGTACAAAACATTGTAAAAAAGTTAGTTATAACAAAATATAAATATAGCGAAAACACACACACAAAATATATATATATATACCACGTTGTTTGAATGTTGTGAGATAGTTAATTACAACATATTTCAAATACTATGACATGTTTTTTCACGAAGATAATTATTTGTTGTGTATTTGTATTTTCAGTGATTTTCATATATTGTGATATAATTTCAATAACGTTATTCACGTATCATAGAATCATCGTTTACGTCATTTATAGAAGTTGCGTTTTTTTTTTTAACTATATTCAAACGTAATATTTTAATCTTTAATCGTATTTAATCAATGTTGTAAATACAATTCAGACGACATTATTTAAGCGTTAATCAAACTTCACACATGTCAGTTTTCGAACGTTGCAAAACAGAGTTTTACAACTGTATTTAACCGTTATATTTTGTATAACCACCTTGATTGCAAAACGTAGTAAATAGATTATCTACGACATTGCTTTGACATAAATAAAAATACAGTTAGGTCGTATAATAAATGTTGTGCTTTCATACATTACAACTAATGACAACTGTCCTGCTTTCATACATTACAACTGTTGACAACGTTGTGCATATGTATACAAATATTATACCTATTTTTGCATGTTATATCTTAAGTTTCGGTAACATCTATACATCACAACAATATGTTTATTATAATCATAAAATATTATTAAATATCCAGCTATAAATATTCACAAACATGGTATACATGACAAAATATTGGAACAACTAATGATTTACTAATAGAAGAATCTATTGCATAAGTTACCAGAAAACATTGTCTGGTATACACAACAGGAATTTATAGATAAAATTGAAACAAATATGATATACTACTTGAACTGAACATATAATGACAGCAGCGACCCTCTTCCTAAAAGCACCTTTATTCCAATATTATCTGCAACATAAGATTGTCATCAACCGTTAATTAGTTTAATGTAATGACAGAATTAAAAAAAAATGTACAGATGCTGTGAGATTTTTTTTTTTTTTTTAAAAAAGAGATGTACATATGCCTTGTATAACAAAACTGTACAATTAGTGATATTTGGTCTTCAAATGTAAAAGGAGAAAAGAGATACAATGCTCCATAATAAACTGGCAACACTTTCTAACAGATGCAAATCGCAACTTTTTTTTTTTTTTGTCTTCAGTAAAATAATCAAATGTTTTCAATAGTAGAATCAACTGCCCATCGGGTAAACAAGGGAATAACAGTCACTATAGATATATCATGGTTGGACCAACTTATATTAAATAGTATATAGGTTGGGAACATTAACATGTAGACATGCATTTGACGTCAGTGTTGACTCACCATATATTCACTGAACCAAGGTCTACCACATTTGATTTGGTATTAATAGTACCTTCTTAGGTTTTGTTTCACTAGGAAAAAATATTGTTTGCATAGAACTATCACAACCTACATGTGCCTTCTAATGAAATCAAAGTCTTAGTGGAATTTCAAAATATTTCTATTTATGCGCTACTTGATGTGAAGTAGCAAGGTTGAAACAACCTAATATTACTATCCTTATTAAAAAAACTATTGGCAAAGTAAACAAAATAAAGGTTAAAGATTTTTTTAATAATGCCAAGTCAATAATAATTATTGTCAAGGTGTACAAACCACATGCACTATATAATTAATTTAAGTATTGATTTTACATTAGATTTTACATCGAAGGTTATTGGTGGGGACATATCAACTTTTCCAGGAATTTCTTCTGCTATTGAGGGAACAATATATGATGCTATTATAGACACCATAATGTGGCGTGTTTGAAAAGTAATTCCTATCACAACTGGTGACTACGGTTGTGACGACCCGAACTTCCCCGGTCTCGAAGAGAAGAGAAAGGACGGATTGTCTGAGAACACGACAAATCATAACATAAACAGATGAACATTTCATTGCTTATTACAACAATTTACATCAGAGTACAAGAATATACAGAGTATGAACAAATAAAATACATTTGATAAATGACAGAGATTTACAAATTACAATGCAGCAGAAAATAATACAAAAACACAACTGAAAGTGATAAAGGGATACAGAGCTTACCAAATATCGTTCCAGCTGTAAATCCAGGATCATGTGAATATAATATCTGCAAAACCAAAACTACTAGCTGCCCGTGTGGAAAGTAGAGGCACCCAGAGTTTAGGTTAAAACAATAAACTCCAGGTCAGTCATGTGATTGGTGTGAGAACTAAAACAGTTATTCAAACTTTACTTTAAAATGGAGTAAATCAAGGGACCACGCCGTATAACACGGAACGGGTTTCCTCCCAAGAATACTAGTGCATAGAATAAACAGCGCAATGCTTTTTGAAAAAATGAAGCTATTATAAGACCCAGGTCCCATCACATAATGCAACGAAAGCCGTAGGATAGGGTTTTCCCTTATAATAGCCAAACATGCTTGGTACGTTTAAAACAAATCATTTGATGCTATTATAAGTGCATAGTGTATAAAACAATTTCAAATATAAATGTATCAATCATAGGCAGCATGGGTACCATCTATCGTGTCGCCAATACTAGGCTCTACAATCAGAACCGAAATGTCACGTATTGAAAATTGGATTTCCACCATGAACCAAGGCAAGGGATCGTCCCTACCGCTTCGAGACACTCTAGCCAATGTCTCAGAGCTACACACTCTGGGTGCCCTAGGTAACATGCAGGGCCAGTCCACACTAAGTGCATGGTGGATTCATAATCCCTGAACATGCGTTCCCCAGCCCTATGGGGTGTAATTGAGCCAGATGACTTAATATCCATTGGCTCCGTAGTAACCAATATATCTGAGGTGACTCACAATCCAACAACCACATAAGTAAAAATGTCTAGGCTCCATACCATGGCACCACTCCTAGCTAGAAGGAAATGCACTGCCCTCCCTGCTATCCACTCCCGTTTCTGCTTCATACCGAGGTGTGAGGCTCGCGAGTTAACGCTACACAAAGCTATGCTATATTAAAGTCGTGCTTTGTGTTGTATATAACGGTGTTGTATATACAATTATATGATTTTTGTTTGATGTTAACAAACAAATATATTTTATTGTAAATGTGTTTGTTACTGTACGGTTTCTAACCCACATCACAGACAAGAATATAATATTTAAATTTAAATAGAATACGACTACATATGAATTCAAACATTCAACAGTATTTTGTTTAAATAAAAATATTTTATTTCGTACATTCAAACAGTATAAGATTATAACTCCACAATTTGAACATATCACTAATATACAATTCAATTCATACACAATTTCATATATCGTTCATCACTACAACACTACGTCTATACAATTTCATATTTATACAAACACTCACATATACATTTTCAGACTCATACATTCACCGACACTACACATTGTCTTCTTATCTTCAGCCTTCTGTCTTCATAGTCTTCTGTTAGTCTAGTCCTCTACACCTTCCATATACAGAAACACACACACAGTATATGGAACAGAAATAATATTCAAAATTCATGCAAATATAAATTTTAATTTAAAAATTTTATTTGCCTTAGTTTTCTGGTGTGTTTTCTCATCATCTTTCATGACTCGATCTGATTCATCTGTGTCTAGACAGCTTGCGATATTCACAGTGAAACACTGTAAGTACCACAAGGCAACCAGTTTGTATATGTACAAAGACAGAAAATAATATTGTATGGCTGCATATACACACGTGCATATATATACAGGTGTGCATTGCCTCGCAAATCAATGAACACTGAGGAGCAGCCATGTGGACCAACTCGACTCAATGCACAATCAACAGTGGGACAATCAAATGCAAGTTCAAGCTTTCAAATCAACATGTTCAGCAAATGCAAGGTGACTAGCATGAACATGTTCAAGACGAGTGTGCATTGCAAGTGGACTGGACATAGCAAGCTAACACTCAAGTATATCATGATCAAGCATCACAACATTTCAAGTGCAGTCAAGAAACAAGGATGGTGATCAAGCCTATACACATATTCACAAGATCGACACAACATGGTTTAATATCAACCAAATGGAAGAACAATGGTTCAGCAACTAAAAGTGCAGCAGCAAGTTCATGGTCAAGGAATGCTCAAAAGTGACTCAGGTGAACAACATAGATCAATAGTGCACAGTTCAAAGTGCACATGTGCAGCTCAAACGTTACATACATGGCAGGATACTCACACAGCAGTGTAAAGATCAAGTGTTCAGTTTTGTATGCAAATTTATTTGTACATATATGTTTATGTATGCATGTATGAGTGCAAAACTGAAATGGTACAAAGCAATACGAAGGTGCAAAAGGGAGGCAGCATGAACATGGTAGTCACATTGGCCAAATGCCCAGAACTGCTCAAGTACATGAGGAGTTAGTTAGGATAACATGAGTCAAGCCAGAAGGTGGCGCAACATGGTATAAGGAACATAATTCATGGGGACTGAAATGACATGTACAAGGAAGACCACACAATGTCTAGTTTACTTTAAATAGTGTGGAACATGCAACAACAACAAAGGCACCAATTTCAAGTGTAAGTGTACAAAAGTAAAATGGTTTAGCAATGATGATAGACAAAGTAATATAGTGATGAAAATTCAGTGAATAATATTTGACAAGAGTATAAAAGAAAATCCCAAATTTTGTGCAAGACTTATTCAGCAAATACATGGTGATAAATTCTGACATTGCGCAGGTTAAAATAGAATGGGTAAATTGACTTTCAGATGTACACAAGTGACAAGCATTAATTTTGGCAAATCATGCATGAAAATGGAGCATATCAGTATGATCAATATAGCAGAATATACAAGCATTCAACAGACCATTTCTGGCATGCATGAAGTCAGTAATGATTTTTGTGCAAATGTTTTAAAGAATCGACCCACAAGCTCTTTCGGAATGCATCTAAATTTTTCTAGAAATATCGAATCTGTTTTGGCAAGAAATAACAGAATATATTGGGATATTCAGCAGTGAAGATTTTAGGCATGAAATCCTCATATTTATTCATGCAAACATTTGTGGGCAAGTGATTTAATTATTTCCAAATATGGAAATTGAGTCACCAAAATCACAGTGAAATTTCAATGGTCATAGTTTAGGCAAGATTTCAAATTTGTAGAGGAACAACCCAAAAGTTCAAAATCATTCACGGCATGACAACAAATTCCAGATGTCACGCAAGGGACCATAAATTAAATCACGCAAGAAAAAGGAAAACAAAGCCAGAAATCTCGTGAGCCAAACAGCCAAGTCACGTATATCAAATCAGAGCAATCAAAGGATTTTGAAATCCTATTTGAACACCAAATCATCATATGCATCATTGAGCGAAAAACCAGAGCACAAATTCAAGAGAAGAAATCAATTAAAATAAAATCACTGACAATTGTTTTTTTGATCAACTCCAAATCGATCAAGCAAGCAATACAAAGTATCGAAGCAATCATAGAAGACACTGCATCCTTTTCAAGCAATCGAGAACAAGTTTGGAGATTCAGAATACCCTAAATCCTAATTTGATAGTCGCCATTTCATTTTCCAGAAGACAAGTATAATCGGGCAAAAGGAATGAGATTGCAAATGAAAGTGGACCGGCCCATTTTTTCTATGTCAACCTAGCCATGGTTTAATTCGTTTATAAAAGGGAGGGTTTTTCTAGCTTTTGTTAAATTTGTTTTATTTGTATTTCTTTTGTAATTTGTTCAGCCAGTTTCTAGATTTTATAAAATCTAGCAGTTTACTAGAGTGTGTAAAAACTAGGATTTACGGGGTTGTAATTTGGGGAAATCTGGTCTAGGGGATACATAGACCAGTCTAGGGTTTTGAGCGTAGGGTTAGTACAGGAGCAGAGAGTGCGAGTTTACAGTGTCTGTAAGCGGGATCTGTTATTAACACCTAGTAGAAACCTTAGGAATGCAGCAGTATGCAGGATTTTGTCGAAGCTGGGTATATCTTGTGTCATTTACTTTCTGCATTTCTATTTCTGCTATATTCTGTGATCTGATTATTATTTTAATATCCCATCAGTTTTTAACTCAGCAAAAATTTGTAATAAACCCTATTCACCCCCCCCCTCTAGGGTTAATCTTGATCCAACAAGTGGTATCTGAGCAGGTATTCTGTTAACTTTAGAGTAAATGGTGATCCCTAGTTGTCAGTCCTTTGAGAGCCAGTCCAGTCTTGTTCCATTTATTTTTAACGGTACAGATTTTTTAAATTGGAAATCAGAAATGGAATCATATTTAAAATTTGTTAATTTTAAATGTTGGGATAATTTTAAATGGATATGATATGGCTGATATTGAATTTAATTCTCGCGTTACTCATATTTTATATTCTTATCTTGATGATGACCAATATAGCCCTACTTCCCATTGTTTGACTGCACAGGAAATCTGGAGAACTCTCAACATGTTGTATGGAAAATCTGACAACAGCTGAAAACCCTAGGGTGTCAACTCAGATTCAGATCTATGCTTAACAGGTCATGTAGATGAAAATTCAGATGGATCAAATGATGAAGAATCAACAGATGCTGAAACGAAAAATATCACATACGAAGATTTAGTTTATATGTGTGTTGATTTAACTGAATCTATTGATAAACTCCAACTAAAAAATAAATCTTTGAAATCTAAGAATCGTGAGTTGACCAGTAAATTTGATGATTTGGAATCACAACTTGAATATGTTAAAAACTCTTCAACTTCATATTGCAAAAATTGTTTGAAATTGGAAACCAATCTTGTTCATCTCAATAAAAACATTCAAATTTTTGAAAAGGAAATTCTGATCTTAAAAGAAAACAAGATTGAGTTTCAAATTTAAACAATTTTCTACAAAAGGAATTTGAAAATTTTAAGACTGATATGAATTCCAAATTTGAAATTGCTGAAAAGGAGAATTTGTTGAAATCCGATTTGATATTGAAAGAACTTGAAAAATGACTCAATCCAAGAAATTTGAGTTTGAAAAACAAAAACAATTTGAATCTGAGATATCTGAGTCCCAAGCCAAAATTAAATTACTTAAAGATGAAAATTTGGCTTTGAAATCTGATTTTGAAAGTTGTAAGATCACTAAAAATTGTTGTTTAAATTTAATGAAAGAAAACAGTGATTTTAAAATTGAAATTCAACGACTTGAAACAACATTGACTAAATTTTCTGACGTTGAAAAGTCTTTAAATATGTTGTTGAAAAATCAGTTTTCTTCAAGAAATAAAAACGGTCTTGGCTTTGGGAAAAATCATGTTTTTGAAAGATGGAATTCTAATGATTTTAAAAATCTTTCAAATTGCTTTGGGAAGATTCAATCTTAAAATTCAAACTCTGATAATCTCAAAGGATTTTTGAATAATAAACGTGATGTGAATGTGTTTTATAATAATCCTTTTGAACAGTCCTAGATCCCAAAATGCAATAAAACAAACTTGGTTAAATTTAAACAGATTTGGGTTCAAAAGGGTACAAAGGTAAATTCGGATGGATTCTTATATAAACAAGTATGGGTACCAAAACGAACAAATACAACTGCAAGTGGTTTTACTGCCTTTGTTAGACCACTCAATCCTCTAAACAGTTAGGTACCATAGGAGGCTGAGGAAGTGCTGTGCAAAAAGGAATTGAAATCAAACTGATCTATATTTCTGTATCATTCACAGTTCCTTAGACAAGATGCTGAGTTAGAGATTCTTTTGCTTACATCATTTTCAGGTATGATCTCTAAACTCACAATTTCTTTTGTATATTCTTTGTTTTTATTTTTTTTCCTATTTTTTTCTTCTTATTCCCCTTCTTTTGTTTTTCTGATTTGATCGGTCGCTTTATCATTGTAACTTCTTTTGGGCTTCATTAACTTCAAATTGCAGAATTCATATTTTTCTCGAAATTCACCTCATTTAAATAGAACTCTGATGTTTTAATCTTTTCCAATTCTTTAATTTAATTTGTAAATATCTGCAACTATTTTGAAGTATTTTTTCTGTTTTCTAAATTCATTACAGTGTTGATGTATTCTTGTCATATCTTGAACACTGTTAATTTGAATTCTAAATTTTTGAAGAATTAAATAATTAACGAAATTTCACACATCTCTGCTGTTTTGAGTTTCTTCTAATTCATTTTAGAAAAACTTGAAATATTATACTCATTACATCACACTGCTATTTATTACTTGTGATAATTTCATTGATTTTCAGATTGGGTTGGATATTTTGAATTTTCTTAAATCACAGTGATACATCTTGAATTTCACCTTTTTTCATGATCATTATGGTTGAAATTTGTTTGTTTGAAATCTTCTAAAATTCTTGATATTTTGAATATCACACACCTCTTAATCCTAAAATTATCATCTTGTGTGAATGATTCGTTATATCTCAAACTTGATATTGATTTAAGTGATTTCAAATAAATTATTTTTAATTTTCTGGATCATTAATACCTCTCAAATTTGATGTAAATGATCTGAAACATAATCTGGTGTGATTGATTCATTAAATGCTGATATTTTCACATTTCTTCAAATGATTTAAAATAAACTAAATTTTATAATCTTGGATCATGGAATATATTTTGTGACCATCAAAAACATCTATTGAGAAGTCTGTTGTGTTATTGGTTTCTGTGCTGCTTTGATACTACTTTTGAAAATGACCTTAGATAACTGCTTGTTTTGATCTGTTTGCTTCTCTGATAAATATGTCTAATCTGTTTGTCTTGTCTGCTTGTTCTTTGTGTTAAAATTATGTTGTCTGAATTATCCTTGTTTGTCTCCAGTGTCATTTATAAAATCCTCATTAATAGAAACATCAAGTGATATCAGTTTAGAAGTGCTGATTTGTTTATTCTCGTCATGTATATATTTTTAATCTCTCATGTCTTGTATAGATCTTTACATTTCCCTCTTGTAATTGATTTTCAAATTTAAAATTATTTATTGATTATTCATTTAGAAATTGAAATCAAAATCCAAGTTGAACCGTATTTATAATTCATCAAAATTATTATTAGATTTTGAAATTGTGATGAATTGTGACTGTAGTATATTTAACAAGAGGAGATTTTAATTAGACTTTCATGATGGTTGAACATTTATTATAATATCTTTGAATTGGCAATTATTTCTGTAATGACCCGGAAATTCCGAACGAAATAAAAGTTTTAAATTGAACAAAACATCGATGAATAAACTTATCGATAAAGGATAATTCAATTACGAAAACAGAAACATAAGTAAAGATTCTTTTACTAAGATCAAAAGCGTAGTTAAACTAAAGTAAGGCAACTATAGTTAAGCTAAGTTACTACATGGCAACTTTAAAGAGCCAACAGCCCATTTTCCTTGCACAGCACAGTAACACAAACACAGCTGAAAACCCGCACATTTTCACGCATTTATAACAGCCTAGCCTTAGCATTTTAAAAGCCCAAGAACCATGCAAACCTTCTTGGTTAAGTTTAAAGAACACGTGAGAAAATGATAGCTGATGGGATTAATGAAACACTTGAGCATTCGGCTATGACTCATCCAAATTTGCACAGCTATACATTTAATGCCAATGTACTTAGGAAATAGGCATAAGAGAATTTAGTTAAACATTTAATTTGCTGTAATAATGTGGACCGAAGATGAAGTGGAATGATCTAAGAAGGAAGTAGTTTACATTATATTCTCCCATCATCTAAAAGAAAGGGACAGCTTCATTAAAAAGCTTTTGTCAAGCTAGAAAACTAATTGAATGGCCAAGATGATTCCACCATTTCTTGCGCATGCGAGACAAGCTATAAACTGAGTTTTCATCCACATTTCTCTGATCAATAACCTGCGCAAAATATTGTGATCAGAAGCATTAAAGATTATGTGAATTAAAGAATGAAACAATGCAATATTATATACATTACTATTGCCTATAAATACGCAGCCGTGCTCACTAAAATTCGCACCAGAAACTCTCGAGATTAAAGCAAGAAGAACCCTATATTTCACGCACCATTATCAGCTGCATAACTGTGAGTAAACACTCACGAATTCACCTGCTAGTTCATGCTTTGTATTTACTGTTTTAATGCCAGTATTGTTCATATATGTGCTGCTGTGTTTCCGCAAGTTTTGCTTGACTGTGTGTATCAAAACTGCTGTGACCATCTCGTGTGAATGCCTGTATATGTTAGAGAATAGTGCATGCTCACATACTAGTTCATATCAGTACATACAAGGGGTTATAGGTCATTGTTTTACTTATGTTGATGTATTGCTTGAAAACACACACAAACCGCAAGCTGCTGTCAAAAATATGCAACCAAAACGTGAACCAAACTCTCATGCAAACAATATTCAGGGTATGGGAGGGTTGCGCATTGATATTGTATGAATTCACAAGCAAACAGTAGGGATGTGTGTTAAGTAGATCAAGAGGAAGTAATGTTTTTTTTTTGTCGGACATAGTCATTGATTAAACACAAAGTATACACTGTAGGGAATGGAATGGAGCTGCGTATACTCGCGCAACAATGTGTAAAACACTATTAAAACACTGAAACGACTTCGTAGCGTGTAGTTTAAGGGTTGAACATGTTTGGGATGCTTTGTATACGTGCGGGCTGTCACAGTTTCGAAGGTGAGCTGCACCACGGTGGAGCCATGGGGGACCACCACCACAGCATCAACGCAAGGGGTTGATCGCTGGCAAGGCACGGGTAGGATGGTCGGGACTCTAGTGGTCTATGGCGTGTGTGGTGATGGCATTCTCGAATGGGAATGACGTCAAAATAGTGTGACAGCAGGCACACCAGAAAATGGGTGATCTGCCATGCAGATCACACATTTTGTGGTGATCAGCATTGGCAGATCAACCCAGATCTGGCGCAACGCCAGATCACTGGAAATAAGTGATCTGCCTATGCAGATCACTAGTTTTCAAGTTATCGGCATTGACCGATCAACTAGGACCTGGCATGAGCCAGATCACACCAGATCAGGTGATCCGCTTACGCAGATCACGTGATCTTGAGTGATCTGTATCAGCCAGATCTCTGAGATCAGGTAAAGTGCCAGACCACGCGAAAAACGACTGATCTGACCAGACAGATCACGTATTTTCAAACTGATCAGATTTGCCGGACTTTCCGATCGAGATAAAAGTTAGGAATTGGTTAAAAATTTATTAAATTAGTTATTCGATAATTAATTAATAAATTAAATAAATAAGATTTGTAATAAATTATATAATTAAGGGATCAACTATATAATTAGATATCATTGAAAATAGAAATCATGAGTAAATTAGAACCTGATATTTTGGATCGACTATTTTATTCCACAATTAAATAATAACAGTATACCAAGAGAAACATTTGTGTAGTTAATAAATATTCTAACAACTTGATTTGACTTAAAGTACAATTCTGTCAAACAAAGGCAGAATCGATTCAAATGGTTTAACAACACTAATCAGTTGTAGTTCAATGAGAATTAATTAGATAAATAAATCCTAATCCATTTAAGTATCACTTGACCTTAAAATTAATTAACGTCAATCACTTCGAAGAGACCGGAACTATGTTCCACTTCGATTTTGATTCAACGTCGTTAGTCAACAATTATCAAAGGTAGATAGAAGGCGATGAAATGCAAGGATTATTCTATGACTCCTAGGAAGAAATTGCCTAAGATGGAATTTTAGAATAACACCTTCGGTTTGTCCAATCCCAGGATGACTTGTATAGACGAGTATCTGACAAAGTAATTCAAACGGATCTCGTACGTTGATCTTTCCAAACGTATGTACGTAGTGGCAGACGAACTCGTTCCTCTTGCTTTATACTCGTATTATATTTTTGGGAAAGTCAATTAGAGATCGGCGAGTTTTGACAATGTGATATTCAAAGAAATTACCGTGTTAAAAGTGGTAAGTTAGCCTCAAGACTCACAACCGGAAATGACTAAAAGGTGGGCAGGCAGCATGGCTATGTGGTTAGCTCCCATTAGGATGTATCGTCACCTATCTAGAGATATTTTCCTTGTTTCTTATCCTATCGATTCTGTCCCGACTCGGGAAATGGTTGCCGTACACAACCATTGGTGATATACATTCGATACACTCAAGAGAAATGAGTGGTCGGTCATGTGTGGCCGGGTTACAAGATGTTCTTGTTGAACCCGTGTATTCGTATCTAGAGATACACCTGCGGAAGGTGATCCCATACCTTGTCATAATTGGAAATCCATTATCCATAAGCGCCAAGCGGTTTTGTTTGTATATTATATAGTAAAATGTGAGATGAAAGCATTTTACTAGATTATAAATTATTTGTGTAAACCTTAGACATTATCATAATATCTAGCTTTACTGGCACACACTGTTTTGATCTCATAAGGTAAAAACCCGTTCCGTATTCACGGCGTGGTCTTATGAATCATTTGTGATTTATTAAAACTGTTTTATAAATCGTTTACTCATACCAGTCCATGACTGACCCGGAGTTTATTTTTCTATGTTTTCCCTTAAACTCTTGGGTATTCATAACACTTGTTATGAATAGACAAGTAATCCAGGTATATATCATTACTTGGAGTAGCAGGATGGCAAACCCTGGGATGTTGGCTTACTTATCTTATGTTACGTACTATTATCCAGATGGTAGTTCAGTTATGATGTTATGTACTATTATTCAGCAGATCAGTATCACTAGTGATCATTATGTAATCAAAATGACATATATACCTATGTATGAAGTACGTTATGTACTTGACTCAAATATGTATCCTTATGTATGAAGTACGTTATGTACTTGACTTGTAATATGTAATATTTTGGGCTATTAATATATTGTCCTAAGTTCCGTTGTGAGATTCTGATGTCTTTTCTTAGTTCTATTCTTCTATCTACTTCTTTTTCTTATACAATGATACAACTTCCGAGGCACTGGAAAGTTGGGTCATTACAGTTGGTATCAGAGCCAGGTTATCGTATACCTTGGCTTTGGGTGAGTGTGAGAGAGCGTATTTTAAAAGTTGGATGCTATTATACATACTTAGGAATAATCGACTTAAGTTTATATAGAGTAGGTATCCTAATATCCAATCAAGTTTTGATGTCAACCTGTTATATTCAGGCTAGTAAGAATGACTACCCGTGGACAAAGAGGCCGAGCTAGGGGAACTACCACTACCAATGGTCGTAACACTACTCAGACCCCGGTAGAAACTGTTGAAGAAGTTGCACCAGTTATGCCAGTTGCACCAGTTCAACCTAGGGTGAACTTTGCAACTATCTGTAAGGAATATCAAACACTGGGAGGGAAAGTTTTCAAAGGAACAGAATCCTTCATCGAAGTCCAAGCATGGCTTAGATCTTGTGAAAGGATTTTCAAAGGACAGAACTTGAATGATGAACAGAAACGACTTTTAGCTTCATGGCAACTACAAGGAGCTGCAGCAAGCTGGTGGGACGCACAGACTGCGAACGTATCTGAGAATGACTATTCCTGGGGAAGGTTCAAGGAGGAATTTGAAGCACAGTTTCTTCCCGCAGCAGGCAAGACCAGAATGTATCGCGATTTCATAGATCTGAAGCAAGGAAACATGTCCATAGCAGAGTACGAGAATAGGTTCAACACACTCTCTTGCTTTGGCCCAGAACTGATCAATACCTCGCTTAAGAAGAACGAGATGTTCATAGCAGGATTGAAGGAGAATTTGAAAGACAAGGTGATTGGACATCTAAAGAGTTCATTCAGTGACATAGTTGACATGGCGATTCGTTATGAGGCACTAAGTACGAAGAGGCCAGTGACAAAGGCACAAACTGGAGAAACCAGTGGGGAGAATCCTCTGAAGAGGAAGTTCAATCCAAACTGGAAAGGAAAGGGAGAAATGGGAGAGAAAGCTAAGGAGCGTTTCAAGGACACCATATGCCACAACTGTCAGGAGAAGGGTCACATCGCTAGGTTCTGTAAGAAGCCAATAGTAGGAAAGTCACAACAACCTCAGCAACAGACTCAGCGTCAACCTCAACAACAGACTCCACGCCAACCTCAGCAACAAACCCAACAACAACGTCCACAACAGCAAGGACCTGGAAATACCATGGTCAGGGAGACTCTATGCTTCAACTGTCACCAACCTGGACATCTGATCAAAGACTGCCCACTTATGAAGAGGGCACAACAGACCAAGGTTTATGCTATTAAGAATGAGGCGTCTACTTCCCAGAATGCAAAAGGGAAAGGAGTTCTTGAAGGTACCTTACAATTTAAAGGAATTGATGTTCGTGTTTTATTTGACACTGGTGCCTCGCAAAGTTTTATTTCATCTGGCACAATAGGGAAATTTCAACTTACCCCAAATATTTCACCAAATCCGATATGCGTATCTAATCCTATAGGCGGAAAGACAGAATTAAAAATGGTTTGCGATAACCTAGTCCTCTCATATCTTTCACATACCATCCTATTCGATTTCTATGTTTTGGATTTTAAAGGGTTTAATTTTATACTTGGTTTAGACTGGTTAAGTGAATTCCAAGCGCAGATGAAATGTGACAAAGAAATCGTAACTCTAATAACTAGTATCGGGAGAAAAGCTAGGATACCGTGTGGAAAACCCGGTATTCATACTTGTAGTTTATTGTATGCATTAGAAACACCACAAGAAAATCTGGAGAGGGTAGAAATAGTCAGAGATTTCTCTGACATATTTGAAGAGGTCACTAGTTTACCTCCTCACCGTGAAATAGAATTCCGTATTGATTTAATCCCAAATGCAAGACCTTTAGTTCAACCGAAACGACGAATGGCACCAAGAGAAGTTAAAGAACTTGAGGCGCAGACTCAAGATTTATTAGCTAAGGGTTTAATTCAACCAAGTTTTTCAAGCTGGGGTTCAGCAGTATTTTTTGTGGTAAAAACTGATGGGTCACTAAGATTATGTGTTGACTATAGAGACTTGAACAAGGTGACCATTAGAAATAAATATCCTTTACCTCGGATAGACGATCTTTTCGATCAATTAAATGGAGCTACCGTATTTTCACAAATGGATTTAGCAACAGGTTTTCACCAGTTGAGGATTTCTAAAGACAGCATTCCTTTAACTGCCTTCAGAGGGCCTGATTTCTTTTACGAATGGTTAGTAATGCCATTTGGACTAACCAATGCACCTGCTTATTTTGTTGATCTTATGAACCGTGTCTTTAGGAAAATTCTAAACAAGTTTGTCCAAATCTTCATTGATGATATCCTCATTTATTCAAAATCCGAGGAAGAGCACAGACATCATCTGAGGATAGTATTGGAAACGCTGAGAAAGAACGTTTTAAAGGCAAAGTTTTCCAAGTGCCACTTTTGGAAATCAGAAGTCAGATTCTTAGGGCATATCGTGAACGGAGATGGTATCTCGGTTGACCCGATCAAAGTGGAAACTGTACAACAATGGAGACAACCTCGAACACCAACGGAAATTCGTAGTTTCTTGGGCTTAGCAGGATACTACAGAAGATTCATCCAGGACTATTCAACAATATCTTCCCACTTAACGAAGTTAACGAAGAAAGGGGAAAAATTTGTGTGGACTCCGGAGTGTGAAGAAGCATTCAACGAACTAAAGGAGAAGTTAACGAAAGCACCAGTTCTCGCTGTTCCCGATGGAGAGAGTGAATTCAAGGTATATGCTGACGCTTGTGGATATGGACTGGGTGCAGTCTTAATGCAGAATGGACGTGTAATTGCATATGCTAGTAGGCAGTTAAAACTACATGAGCATAATTATGCAACGCACGATCTAGAACTTTTGGCGGTTGTCTTTGCACTGAAGATGTGGAGGCATTATCTGTTAGGAGAGAAGTTTGAGCTCTTCACAGATCACAAGCCATTAAAGCACTTGTTCACTCAGAAAGATCTAAATCTAAGACAACAAAGGTGGTTAGAGTTTCTTGCAGCATATGACCTAGACATTATTTATACACCGGGGAAGGCCAATGTTGTAGCAGACGCTTTAAGCAGAAACGCAATCCTATCTCTTCTAGAAGTCGTTCCAACACTTCATGAGAAGATAAAGAGATATCAAGGAAGAGATGCTCATCTAGAGGAGATAATCCAAGGAATAAAAAGGGGAGAGGAGTCAGACTTTGAACTAGATGATCAAGGTACGCTCAGAATTAATGGGAGACTATGCATTCCAAATATTGACGGGCTAAGGCAAGAAGTATTGACCGAAGGCCATCAATCAAAGTTAAGTATTCATCCAGGAAATCAGAAAATGTATAAAGACATGAAACGAGTATTCTGGTGGCCCGGAATGAAGAAGGATGTTCAGACTTATGTAGGAAATTGCTTAAACTGCCAGCAAGTCAAAGGTAATCATCAGAAACCAGCAGGATTACTGCAACCGTTGGAGATCCCCAATTGGAAGTGGGAGATGATATCAATGGATTTCATTGATGGGTTACCAAAGACGAGGAGAGGAAATGAAGGGGTATGGGTTATAGTAGACCGACTTACGAAGAGTGCACATTTCATTCCGGTAAAACCAACACGAACTGCAGCTTCGCTAGCCGAACTTTTTATGAAAGAGATCGTAAGAATTCATGGAGTCCCAG
This sequence comes from Allium sativum, assembly GCA_030737875.1. Lineage (NCBI taxonomy): Eukaryota > Viridiplantae > Streptophyta > Magnoliopsida > Asparagales > Amaryllidaceae > Allium > Allium sativum. Next base: position 16,879 of record JASFAX010001862.1, read on the forward strand.
TGAATATTATAAGCGACAGAGATCCCTTATTTACTAGTAAATTCTGGGAAGCACTTCAAACAACCCTAGGTACTAAACTACATCTAAGCACAGCTTACCATCCTCAGACGGACGGCCAAACCGAGAGGGTAAACCGAATTTTAGAAGATCTTTTGAGAGCATGCATTCTTGACTTAGGAGGATCATGGGAAGATCACTTATATCTGGTAGAGTTCTCCTACAACAACAGCTATCAAACCAGTATAGGTATGGCACCTTATGAAGCACTTTACGGAAGACCGTGTAGATCACCAACTTGTTGGGTTGAGTCAGGAAATAAACTTGTTCTCGGTCCAGATATGATCCGAGAAGCATCAGAGAAAGTTGAGTTGATTAAGGATAGGATGAAGAAGGCCCAGGATCGACAAAAGAGTTATGCGGATAAGGAAAGGAGGGAACAAAATTTTTCTGTTGAAGATCTGGTGTTTGTGAAGATTGCACCGATCAGAGGAGCAATAAGATTTGGTAAGTCAGGAAAGTTAGCTCCACGTTTTGTAGGACCTTTCCGGATTATTGAGAAGATTGGATCACTAGCCTATCGGCTAGAATTACCAGAACGGATGGCAGGGATTCACAATGTTTTCCATGTGTCCCATCTCCGAAAATGTGTCCACGATCCATCTTTGATTTTAGAACCATCCGCTCAAGAAGATATCGAGATAGAACCAAACCTGACGGTGATACGTTATCCAGTCTATGTAGTTGATAAAGAGGAGAAGCGACTCCGGAGTAAGATTGTGAAGCTACTCAAAATACAATGGAGCGAGAACCCAAACGACTGTACTTGGGAGACGGAGAAGCACATCCAGAAGTTTTACCCAGACTTTGTTGTCAACTAAGTATTAGCTTATATTACGTTTAGATAGTATAGTATGCTTGTTAGTATGTTATGTATTGTTTTGGATGTTACTTTAAATGTGGAAATGAAATTTTGGATTTTTCCTTCTTAACAACATGTGCATGTTACCATTTTAGTTATCACTAGGACTTATGAACTCTTCCAGTTATTTACACATATTCTGAGACTTTGCCCCTTATGTATCAGATGGCCCCCATATTTAAGAAAACCGCTAGAAAGAGATTGACCACTTTACGAGCACAGAGACTCACTGACAGTATTAGAGATATGGCAGAGCCGAGTGTTAGGGCGGAGACAGTACAGCCCAGGAGTGATGATGGTAGATATATAGTCACAGACGAGCCTATAGCAGGGCAGCCCGAGCCGATAGAGGAGGAGGAAGAGACCTTAGTTATTTCAGAGGCGAGCCTGCAGTCAGGTTATGATGCTGACGATGAGGGAGGCGACAGCAGCGACTATGATACTGATTCTGAGATAGGGATAGAGGAAATCGAGGAAGAGCCGATAGAGGAAATAGAGGAAGAGCCGATGGAAGAGATAGAGGAGGAAGACCCAGTAGTTCAGGCTCCACCTATCGAGCCCGATCTGGATTTGATTGCTGCATGGGTGCAGTATATACATGACTTATTGGAGTATCACGTGGCAGGAGCAGAGCAGGGGATTCAGTTTGACCTTGACTATCCGAACATGATGCTACATCCGCCGTCACCTACAGAGATCATATACATTTATGACGAGGAAGAGATAGTAGAGGAAGTGGAGGAGGACGACGAAGTGGTGGAGGTAATCGATATCTCGGACGATGAAGAGATAGTCGATATCTCGGATGATGATGAGGACGACATGATTAGTATCAGCAGTGGGGACTCCGAGTAGGAGGGTATACTATGTATGTACATATGACTTTGTATTAGTCTATAACTCGAACTAGTCGGGTATAGTACTTATCATGTTATTTGTAGCACTTCCTATGATATTTATGACATATCACTTTTGGCTTGATTTATATATGTGTTTACAAATTTCGAGGACGAAATTTTTATAAGGAGGGTAGATTGTAATGACCCGGAAATTCCGAACGAAATAAAAGTTTTAAATTGAACAAAACATCGATGAATAAACTTATCGATAAAGGATAATTCAATTACGAAAACAGAAACATAAGTAAAGATTCTTTTACTAAGATCAAAAGCGTAGTTAAACTAAAGTAAGGCAACTATAGTTAAGCTAAGTTACTACATGGCAACTTTAAAGAGCCAACAGCCCATTTTCCTTGCACAGCACAGTAACACAAACACAGCTGAAAACCCGCACATTTTCACGCATTTATAACAGCCTAGCCTTAGCATTTTAAAAGCCCAAGAACCATGCAAACCTTCTTGGTTAAGTTTAAAGAACACGTGAGAAAATGATAGCTGATGGGATTAATGAAACACTTGAGCATTCGGCTATGACTCATCCAAATTTGCACAGCTATACATTTAATGCCAATGTACTTAGGAAATAGGCATAAGAGAATTTAGTTAAACATTTAATTTGCTGTAATAATGTGGACCGAAGATGAAGTGGAATGATCTAAGAAGGAAGTAGTTTACATTATATTCTCCCATCATCTAAAAGAAAGGGACAGCTTCATTAAAAAGCTTTTGTCAAGCTAGAAAACTAATTGAATGGCCAAGATGATTCCACCATTTCTTGCGCATGCGAGACAAGCTATAAACTGAGTTTTCATCCACATTTCTCTGATCAATAACCTGCACAAAATATTGTGATCAGAAGCATTAAAGATTATGTGAATTAAAGAATGAAACAATGCAATATTATATACATTACTATTGCCTATAAATACGCAGCCGTGCTCACTAAAATTCGCACCAGAAACTCTCGAGATTAAAGCAAGAAGAACCCTATATTTCACGCACCATTATCAGCTGCATAACTGTGAGTAAACACTCACGAATTCACCTGCTAGTTCATGCTTTGTATTTACTGTTTTAATGCCAGTATTGTTCATATATGTGCTGCTGTGTTTCCGCAAGTTTTGCTTGACTGTGTGTATCAAAACTGCTGTGACCATCTCGTGTGAATGCCTGTATATGTTAGAGAATAGTGCATGCTCACATACTAGTTCATATCAGTACATACAAGGGGTTATAGGTCATTGTTTTACTTATGTTGATGTATTGCTTGAAAACACACACAAACCGCAAGCTGCTGTCAAAAATATGCAACCAAAACGTGAACCAAACTCTCATGCAAACAATATTCAGGGTATGGGAGGGTTGCACATTGATATTGTATGAATTCACAAGCAAACAGTAGGGATGTGTGTTAAGTAGATCAAGAGGAAGTAATGTTTTTTTTTTGTCGGACATAGTCATTGATTAAACACAAAGTATACACTGTAGGGAATGGAATGGAGCTGCGTATACTCGCGCAACAATGTGTAAAACACTATTAAAACACTGAAACGACTTCGTAGCGTGTAGTTTAAGGGTTGAACATGTTTGGGATGCTTTGTATACGTGCGGGCTGTCACAGTTTCGAAGGTGAGCTGCACCACGGTGGAGCCATGGGGGACCACCACCACAGCATCAACGCAAGGGGTTGATCGCTGGCAAGGCACGGGTAGGATGGTCGGGACTCTAGTGGTCTATGGCGTGTGTGGTGATGGCATTCTCGAATGGGAATGACGTCAAAATAGTGTGACAGCAGGCACACCAGAAAATGGGTGATCTGCCATGCAGATCACACATTTTGTGGTGATCAGCATTGGCAGATCAACCCAGATCTGGCGCAACGCCAGATCACTGGAAATAAGTGATCTGCCTATGCAGATCACTAGTTTTCAAGTTATCGGCATTGACCGATCAACTAGGACCTGGCATGAGCCAGATCACACCAGATCAGGTGATCCGCTTACGCAGATCACGTGATCTTGAGTGATCTGTATCAGCCAGATCTCTGAGATCAGGTAAAGTGCCAGACCACGCGAAAAACGACTGATCTGACCAGACAGATCACGTATTTTCAAACTGATCAGATTTGCCGGACTTTCCGATCGAGATAAAAGTTAGGAATTGGTTAAAAATTTATTAAATTAGTTATTCGATAATTAATTAATAAATTAAATAAATAAGATTTGTAATAAATTATATAATTAAGGGATCAACTATATAATTAGATATCATTGAAAATAGAAATCATGAGTAAATTAGAACCTGATATTTTGGATCGACTATTTTATTCCACAATTAAATAATAACAGTAGACCAAGAGAAACATTTGTGTAGTTAATAAATATTCTAACAACTTGATTTGACTTAAAGTACAATTCTGTCAAACAAAGGCAGAATCGATTCAAATGGTTTAACAACACTAATCAGTAGTAGTTCAATGAGAATTAATTAGATAAATAAATCCTGATCCATTTAAGTATCACTTGACCTTAAAATTAATTAACGTCAATCACTTCGAAGAGACCGGAACTATGTTCCACTTCGATTTTGATTCAACGTCGTTAGTCAACAATTATCAAAGGTAAATAGAAGGCGATGAAATACAAGGATTATTCTATGACTCCTAGGAAGAAATTGCCTAAGATGGAATTTTAGAATAACACCTTCGGTTTGTCCAATCCCAGGATGACTTGTATAGACGAGTATCTGACAAAGTAATTCAAACGGATCTCGTATGTTGATCTTTCCAAACGTATGTACGTTGTGGCAGACGAACTCGTTCCTCTTGCTTTATACTCGTATTATATTTTTGGGAAAGTCAATTAGAGATCGGCGAGTTTTGACAATGTGATATTCAAAGAAATTACCGTGTTAAAAGTGGTAAGTTAGCCTCAAGACTCACAACCGGAAATGACTAAAAGGTGGGCAGGCAGCATGGCTATGTGGTTAGCTCCCATTAGGATGTATCGTCACCTATCTAGAGATATTTTCCTTGTTTCTTATCCTATCGATTCTGTCCCGACTCGGGAAATGGTTGCCGTACACAACCATTGGTGATATACATTCGATACACTCAAGAGAAATGAGTGGTCGGTCATGTGTGGCCGGGTTACAAGATGTTCTTGTTGAACCCGTGTATTCGTATCTAGAGATACACCTGCGGAAGGTGATCCCATACCTTGTCATAATTGGAAATCCATTATCCATAAGCGCCAAGCGGTTTTGTTTGTATATTATATAGTAAAATGTGAGATGAAAGCATTTTACTAGATTATAAATTATTTGTGTAAACCTTAGACATTATCATAATATCTAGCTTTACTGGCACACACTGTTTTGATCTCATAAGGTAAAAACCCGTTCCGTATTCACGGCGTGGTCTTATGAATCATTTGTGATTTATTAAAACTGTTTTATAAATCGTTTACTCATACCAGTCCATGACTGACCCGGAGTTTATTTTTCTATGTTTTCCCTTAAACTCTTGGGTATTCATAACACTTGTTATGAATAGACAAGTGATCCAGGTATATATCATTACTTGGAGTAGCAGGATGGCAAACCCTGGGATGTTGGCTTACTTATCTTATGTTACGTACTATTATCCAGATGGTAGTTCAGTTATGATGTTATGTACTATTATCCAGCAGATCAGTATCACTAGTGATCATTATGTAATCAAAATGACATATATACCTATGTATGAAGTACGTTATGTACTTGACTCAAATATGTATCCTTATGTATGAAGTACGTTATGTACTTGACTTGTAATATGTAATATTTTGGGCTATTAATATATTGTCCTAAGTTCCGTTGTGAGATTCTGATGTCTTTTCTTAGTTCTATTCTTCTATCTACTTCTTTTTCTTATACAATGATACAACTTCCGAGGCACTGGAAAGTTGGGTCATTACAATTTCACGACCATCTTCATTATCCATCATCCTTCTGCCATCCATCGTGATTTTATACTAAAGTGGAGAGTTTAATATTTTTTAAAAATCTTTTTGAATAAACAGTGGATATATTTATGATGGAATTGTAGTTACATTATTATTCAGAATTAGTGATAATTGAAAATTTTCAATGATCTCAGTACAGTTGATCATATTTCATAATATTATTAATTTAGAAATTTATTTCACAAACCATATTTGTACTTACCACATTTCTATCATTCGCTTTGGTTTTATATACTAAGGAGTTTTTTTTAACTGAAAATGATAAATGTAAGTATATTTAATACATAAGTGTTTTTTTAACCTCATTTAAAAATCCAAGCTCTGGCCATGCATGGTTATGAGAATACTTATAATTTAAGCTGCGACTGACCTCATTTAAAAATCCAAGCTCTGGTTATGCATGGTCAGTGTGCTCTTAAATAAAAAGAAAAAGAAAAAGGGAACAATGTGCTATAAATAGAAATTAATTTGAAATTCTCCTTGGTGTGTAAAAACCAGCCTATCAATCCATCTTCTATTTTGTGAAATGTGCTAAAATCTTATGAAGTATTATGATTTTTTGACTGATAAATATTGGGATGTGAGATTATTCGATTTTGTCACTTAAGTTGAAATTATAATTATAGTCCAAATCCATCACTGTTTTTGTGCCTCATTTTTATATTTTTTTTTAACTCCCTTCATTTTTATAAATTTATCGTAAATCCGTCATTCTCTACAATGTGAAATATGCCACCTATTCTCAGAATATTATGATTTTTGTTTGACTGATTGAGATTTATGATGACTGTTCTTCCTCTTAAGCTGAAATTATATTTCTAGTCATTATTCATTTATATTTTAAATTATGTATCCTTTTGATGATAACAAAAGGGGGAGAATGGGTTGAGATTTCGATTTATGAGTGAATATTTTGTAAATATTTTTAATTTTGAAAATATATTCAATTTTCAATTTTTTTCACTTATTCACAGTTATGGGGGGGTTTCTGTTGTGGGGGAGCTTTTAAATAGGGGGAGTTCAGTTCTTCACTGTCAAACACATTTATTGGATTCAAAATCTTAACATTTGTTTGTCATCATCAAAAGGGGATATTGTTGTATATAATGGTGTTGTATACACAATTATATGATTTTTGTTTGATGATAACAAACAAATATATTTTATTTTAAATGTGTTTATCACTGTACTGCTTCATACCCACATCACAGACAGGAATATAATATTTAAATTTAAGTAGAATACGACTACATACGAATTCAAATATTCAACAGTATTTTGTTCAAATATAAATATTTCATTTCATACATTCAAGCTGTACAAGTTTATAACTCCACTATCTGAACATATCACTGATATACAATTCAATTCATACATAATTTCATATATCGTTCCTCACTACAACACTCTATCTATACAATTTCATATTTATACATACATTGACATATACAGTTTTAGACTCATACATTCACTGACACTACACACTGTATTCTTATCTTCAGTCTTCACAGTCTTCTGTCAGTCCAGTCATCTACGCCTACCATATACAGAAACACACACACACAGTATATGGAACAAATAACATTCAAAATTCATGCAAATATAAATTTTAATTTTAAAATTTTATTTGCCTCAGTTTTCTAGTGTGTTTTCTCATCATCTTTCATGACTTGATCTGATTCATCTGTGTCTAGACAGCTTATGATATTCATAGTGAAACACTGTGAATACCACAAGGCAGCAAGTTTATATATGTACAGAGACAGAAAATAATACGGTATGGCTGCATAAACAAACGTGCATATATATACGTGTGTGCGTTGCCTCGCCAATCAGCGAACACTGAGGAGCAGCCATGTAGACCAACTCGACTCAGTGCACAATCAACAGTGGGACAATCAAATGCAAGTTCAAGCTCTCAAATCAACATGTTCAGCAAATGCAAGGCGACTAGCATGAACATGTTCAAATGGACACATTCAAGGCACAACCCAAATAAAATGGCCGAGCATCAATCAACAACAAGTGTGCATTGCAAGTGGACTGGACATAGCAAGCTAACACTCAAGTATATCATGATCAAGCATCACAACATTTCAAGTGCAGTCACGAAACATGGATGGTGATCAAGCCCATACACATGTTCACAAGATCGACACAGCATGGTTTAATATCAACTAAATGGAAGAACAATGGTTCAGCAACTAAAAGTGCAACAATAAGTTCATGGTCAAGGAATGCTCAAAAGTGATTCAGGTGAACAACATAAATCAATAGTGCACAGTTCAAAGTGCACAAGTGCAGCTCAAACGTTACATACATGGCAGGATACTCACACTGCAGTGCAAAGATCAAGTGTTCAGTTTTGTATGCAAATTTATGTGTAAATATATGTTTATGTATGCATATATGAGTGCAAAACTGAAATGGTACAAAGAAATACGCAGGTGCAAAAAGGAGGCAACATGTACATGGTAGTCACATAGGCAAAATGCCCAAAACTGTGCAAGTACACGAGAAGTTAGTTAGGATAACATGAGTCAAGCCAGAAGGTGGTGCAACAAGGTACAAGGAACATAATTCATAGGGACTGAAATGACATGTACAAGGAATACCACATAGTGTCCAGTTTACTTTAAATAGTGTGGAACATGCAACAACAACAAACGCACCAATTCCAAGTGTAAGTGTACAAAAGTAAAATGGTTCAGCAATGATGATAGATAAAGTAATATAGTGATGAAAATTCAGTGGATAATATTTGACAAGAATATAAAAGAAAATCCCAAATTTTGTGCAAGAATTATTCAGCAAATACATGGTGATAAATTCTGACATTGCTCAGGTCAAACCAGAATGGGTAAATTGACTTTCAGATGTACACAAGTGACAAGCATTAATTTTGGCAAATCAGGCATGAAAATGGAGCATATCAGTATGATCAATACAACAAGATATACAAGCATTCAACAGACCATTTCAAATTTCTCAAATGGATCATTTTTGGCATGCATGAAGTCAGTAATGATTTTTATGCAAATGTTTTAAAGAATCGGCCCACAAGCTCTTTCGGAAAGCGTCTAAATTTTTCTAGAAATATCGAATCTGTTTTGGTAAGAAATAGCAGAATATATCGGGAAATTCAACCGTGAAGATTTTAGGCTTGAAATCCCCATAGTTATTCATGCAAAAATTTGTGGGCAAGTGATTTAATTATTTCCAAATATGGGAAATCGAGTCACCAAAATCACAGTGAAATTTGAATGATCATAGTTTAGGCAAGATTTCAAATTTGTACAGGAACAACCCAAAAGTTCAAAATCATTCACGGCATGACAACAAATTCCAGAATCACGCAAGGGACCACAAATTAAATCATGCAAGAAAAAGGAAAACAAAGCCAGAAATCTCATGAGCCAGTCAGCCAAGTCACGTATATGAAATCAGAGCAATCAAAGGATTTTGAAATCTTATTTGAACACCAAATCATTAGAGGCATCATTGAGCGAAAAACCAGAGCACAAATTCAAGAGCAGAAATCAATTAAAATAAAATCACTCACAATTGTTTTTTCGATCAACTCCCAATCGATCGAGCAAGCAATACAAAGTATTGAAGTAATAATAGAAGACACTGCATCCTTTTCAAGCAACCGAGAACGAGTTTGAAGATTCAGAAAAGCTTAAATCCCAATTTGATAGCCGCCATTTCATTTTCCAGAAGATAAGTATAATCGGGCTAAAGGAATGAGATTGCAAATGAAAGTGGACCGGCCCTTTTTTTCTAAGTCAACCTAGCCATGTTTTAATTCATTTATAAAAGGGAGGGTTTTTCTAGATTTTGTTAAATTTGTTTTATTTATATTTCTTTTTTAATTTGTTCAGCTAGTTTCTAGAGTCTGTAAAATCTATCAGTTTACTAGAGTCTGTAACAACTAGGGTTTACGGGTTAAGGGGTTGTAATCCGAGGAAATTTGGTCTAGGGGATATATAGACCAGTCTAGGGTTTTGAGTGTAGGGTTAGTACAGGAGTAGAGAGTGCGAGTTTACAGTGTCTGTAAGCGAGATCTGTTATTAACACCTAGTAGAAGCCTTAGGAATGCAGCAGTAGGTAGAATTTTGCAGAAGCTGGGTATATCTTGTGTCATTTACATTTTGCATTTCTATTTCTACTATATTTTGTGTTCTGATTATTATTTTAATATCCCGTCAGTTTTTAACTTAGCAAAAATTCTTAATAAACCCTATTTACCCCCCCTCTAAGGTTAATCTAATCCAACACTTTGATCATCAACCGCAAGATTCTGCTTTTCAACAGAAGCCTTGATCATTTGCATCTCAGCATGCCACATAGGCAATTTACACCATGCGACTGATGTCTATCGATATATAACCTCTGAGGTCCTCGCATATCCGGTCGATCTCCAAGTACGTCTGGACGATCACCACTTATTACCTTGTCTTGGGTGTACAGCCCAATCAACACATCATTAATCATCCAAATGATGTGTAGACCTCCGGTCTTCAACCACCATCTTCATCGTCAACATATTGTCGAATCATTTATTCAGAATGGGTATAAACCGACCTTTCCGAATAACTCGCGTATATAATAAACAAATGCTATTAAAACACAACATACACCTCATTCCAATCCAGAATATTCTTTTATTCAAATATTCTTATACTTTGGGAAAGGTTCCCATTAATTTTATCAAAGATAAATTCTTTTAAATCTATTCTTTAATCTTCCTTTGGATATCAATTCTAAACCAAATTAAGGTTTATCAACTAGTGGGGATTAGCGAACCTTATCTAAGTAATCATTTATTATATTTCCCCATCCCAACCTATTCATCCCATGGAGCAAAACTGGTAATACCCCATATCTAACACCATGGTGTTATCGGTAAAATTATTTACCATTTCCCTTTCAAATCTAATTAAAGATTTAACTATCGCTTGGAGCAAAACTGGTGATACACCACTCTCGATCAATTTCCAAATTTGATAACTTAAATCATCAATTCACTTTTCAATCTAATTAAAGATTCATTAAAACTCCACTTAGTTTTAATCTTTCCAAAAATCAATATTAATGATTATTTAACTTTGGAGATACAAACATGCCGCATCGACAATCTACCCCGTACCATTGATTTCTGCTGATAGATAACATATAAGCTCGTACATATTAGAGAAGGGTGTTAAGCAAGAGATTAAATTCTCGGCCACCGAGCAGATATATATTTAGCAAGGATCAACCATACAGTTCGAAATACAATTTTAGACATGCAATCCTGTCTTTAACTGGGTTAAAGAACTAATGTCATTTAAAACACAACTCACGATAAACCCAAATCACATTCCAATTAATTATGGAATCTTCACGGAAAACAGATCAATATATAATCGATATCAATTTCTGTATCCGACTAATAATATAAATGGAATAACGACAAGGCCTTTTAAATTCCATATATATTATCAGTCTTCCTCTACAGAAGGTCACTTAGATTATTATCAAATCGAATTCCATTCAATTCCAATTTAATATAATAAATTGGAATATATTAAATTGGAAAACTTTACTTTGTAGAATTTCTATTGAATCTTAATAAAAAGATTTATAAATTCCAAATCACATTTCATTGTAAATCGGGTTAAAGAACGAATGTCGTTAAAAACACAATTCACAATAAACCCAATTCAATTCCAATTAAATGTTAATTAACTGGAAACTCTAATAATCTTAATTAAAAGATTTACTCTTTTCACATGGGGTTTAAGAATAGTGTTATTTAAGACACCATTCACGGAAACCCAAAATCCAGTTCAATATTAAATACAAGGCTCTGAATAGAAATTATATCGGCTTATATTCAATATCAAATTCTGAAATCAACAAATATCATATTGGGAATAACGATATATATATCATCCAAATTCCTCCACAATATCTGTATAATCACGGAATCCAATATCGAAATATTCCAAAGATAATTTCGATTCAAATCCATTCCAATTCATATATTGGAAATTCTGGTTATTTTTAAAACCATTTCAAATCCAGTTTATTTATTTAAAAATACTGGATTATAATTCTAGTTCATAACTAGTTCATTTTGATAAAATATATTTTTATCTTTACAAACGTGGAATGTTTCATCCCAATTCATTTCAAATCATTTATTATGATTTTACACAAATTTTAAATATTTTTAATAGTTTTATCAAGGCCCGTACAGTCGATTTCCATAAACGATCACCGAACTGCACTTACAGCGACCTTTTCCAAATTTGATTTGGACATAATTACAAATCCAACCGTTAGATTTCTTATATTCATTGGAAAGCTCTTTTCGTTATGAACCCAATGGTTCCTGTTTTAGGAGAATCCGACGGTCGAATATCCCGTAATGTCAATTCAAAGTCAATGGTCGAAATTCGCGAACTGCCGGGGCACGGCGCACTCTATTCAGGCCATTAAATATATATATTATACATATTTCGTCGATTTCCATTTAAAACGTATTTTATAAATCGTTTTAAATTCGTTTTCAAAATGATTTCAACTTCATATTCAATTTCAAATCAAAATTAAATATTCTATATCATTAATATGTAAATGATAATATTTTCAAAACATTAGATTTTGAAATCACTTCCTTTTCGATATTCATTATAAAAATGAATAAAATCGATATAAATATCGTCACTTCAAAATGGCGTTAATCTAATCAACACGGCTTTATATTTTTAAATATTTTCGTGTCCATCCCAAATCGGACATCAAAATCAAATTTTGATCCATTACTGAAAATTATTTTAAAATATTAGTTACTTTAAAATTTTCATTATTCGCCATTTTAAAATATTCGTTAATTTAAAATGTTCCTTCTTTCCGAATTGGAATGAGACACAGTCAATTACCATATTATTTTATTTATATGGATTTCATACACATGTGTACATAACCATAACCAAACACAGTCAACCATAACCAAACACAATCAACCATCATCCAGAGTGCATTACACAACCGCATAAGCGTTAAATATGAATAATTAACGCTTACAATAGTCTGTCAACCCATCGATTGACATATAACTAAATATTGAGATTAATGTATGTCCAATATCATCCAAATACCCGTGTGAGATTTTCAAACAACAAGCACTGATTATTATTTGTGCAGTTGGGCGATGTGTAAAATATATCGTCCCAATCAATATCAGTCAAATGTATGTACATAAACAAATCGTCCGATTTGTAAATGAAGATTTATTTTATTCATATACTCATTAAAAATTATATTTTTAACGTAAAATATTTATTTCAACTTATGAATATTTTATACAGTTCATTTATACAATAAAAATGATATTTTTATTGTTCTAACATTTTTATAAAATTTCGGCAGCACAACGGTGCGATACTAGAACCGGAATAAGGTCTAACCTTATCCCTCGCCTAATAATGGCTCGCGCCATGTACAAACCAAATTCTATCAATTCAATTCATTTCCCAAACCAAATTCAACCAAATAATCCAATCAACCAAACAAACATGGTTTCAAACAAAGGTGTCGGGTGCTACTAAGCACCTTCTGCATCCTAGTATATATATTTAACTATAAAATAAAATAAAGTGAGAAGTTCTCACCTTTGGTATCCAATCCTCCATTCCTTATTTCTGAACGGTTCGGATTTGGATTTGATTCCCTTCGGTTTCATCACAATCTGTTTCACACGATTTTTATATTAACATTCACATTTTTATTTCAACGCTACATATATAAAAATCATATTTTTATAACGATGTTTATAGTATAAAAATCATATTTTTATATCGCTATACATATAATAAAAATCTTATTATATATATATAAATGACGTCTTTATATCGTTGTTATGTATGTAAAAATCACTTCTCTGTAACGTTATTATATATAAAAATCATGTTTTTACATCGTCATTATATATAAAAACTCATATTTTTATATTGTTAAAAATCATATTTTTATATCGTTATTATATAAATAAAAATCGAATTTTTTAATGCTACTACATATATAAAGATCATATTTTTACTTTGCTAACTTCATTATAAAAATTATATTTTTATATTTACTTCTTCATTATAAAATTATATTTTTATATTTGCTACTTCCTATATAAAAAAATCTTATCTTTTCAAATATAAAAATCAAATCTTTTTAATGTTAAAAATCAAATCTTTCTCTAAATTACATATCATATAAAAATCAAATTTTTTTATTCGATAAAAATCCTATTTTTATCATGCTAACCATATAAGTGAAAATCATATTTTTATATACAATATTTATAATTAAAAAAACGCATTTTTAATTACATAAACAAATAAAAATGAAAATAAACGCTCATCGGCGGATTGACGGTCGGAGGAGGCTCAGGCGAGATGCTCGGGTCGGCGACGGTCGGAGGCAGGGTCCACGGTGGGCTGAGGCGCGGGTTTGGAGTTCGATTTGGGCTGTGGAGGTTAGGAGAAGAAGAATGGAGGTTGAAGAGGAGGCGTGGAGGGCGACGCAGGTGGTCAGAGGCGAGGGGGTGGTGAATAGTGGCGGCGGTGGGTCAATGGTGGGGTCTGGTGGCTAATTGGGGCGGATTTGGGTGGGCTCGCGGGTTTTGAAGTAGGAGGAAGTCGAAGGAAGGAAGAGGGGCGAAGGGGCGATCAACGGAGGGAGGGCATGGCGGCGCGGTGAGGCCAGGGCTCTCGTGGCGGAGGGGAAGCTCCAGGTAGCGGCGGTTTTCTTCCGTCGTTCCCCCACTTTTTTTTATTTTGAATCGATCTGGGAAAGTGAAAGTTGGGGGTGTTTTATAAATTATTTAATTATCATTTTATTTTCCCAAAAAGTAACTATTTAAAACGAACACCAACTTGAGTCCAATGACTATCGTTCCTAGCTAACTACCCCCATTTTGGACACAATGAGATATGTTCTACAAGGCAATTCGACTGTCATGATCAGTTTCCTCTAAATTTAAAATATAAATCATTATATTTTAAATTCAAACACACATTTTAATTTATCGGGGCCACATACTGACTTAAAAAATTCCATAAAAATAAAAATGGCTATGTTTTGACGACACGGTCTTAACAAAACTAATTTCGTCGAATTTGTAGACCGTTTGAAAAACGGCCATTTTTCAATTGATTAAATTCAAACTGAATTGACCAAACACGCTTAAATCCGCCATGCTCAAATATTGATTCCAAAAATTATGAAAATTGGAATCCAGCAATAATTTTACATTCCGAATCCAACAAAAGTGATCTCGTCGACAACGGAGGTCGTTTGCAAAATGTCCACTTTTAAGGGCTATATATTATATATATTCCATAGCGACTATTCTGAATTTTCAACTGGGAATAACTTTTTATTCGTGCTATGAAATCTGGATTTTTCACATTAACAGATTCAAATATTTATGGTTTCACTAAAATCCGTTTTATTTTGAATCCTGTACATTCATTTAAAATTTGAAATCGAATTCCCAAACTACCGCGCCATTTTCAATTCCTTTTATAATTAAAATAAATATTTATATTCTAACTTCGATTTAAATAAATTTATACATTCTAATTCTATTCAAAATAAATTTCTAGTCGTTATTATTTAAAATAGATCATTTTAAATATTCAAAATTCATTAAAATTGCCAAAATGAAAATTTTAAATTGGTTATGATTTTCCGGGTTGTTACAATGGTGATCTAAAAATGAAAGTTGTTGGAATATCAGAAGTAAAGCTTGTTCAAGAGAAGGATTTAACCAATAAAATTTGGTTGGAAAATCTGATCCTTATGCCGTATTGTACAAAAGGCATATTCCTGCCCAAATGAAGAAGAGCAAGATAATTAGTAATGATTTAAATCCGATCTGGAATGAACACATTGAATTTGTAATTGAGGATGAATCTATGCAACATTTGATAGTGAAAAATATATGATGATGAAGGGCTTCAGGCGCCTGAACTACTTGATAGTCTCAAGTAACGCTGAAAGACATTCAACCTGGAAAAGTAAAAGATATTTGGTTGAATCTGGTTAAAGATTTGGAGATTCAAAGAGATCAAAAATATCGTGGCCAGGTTCATTTGGAGTTTCTTTATTGTCCATTTGGCATGGAAAATAAATTCAGCAATCCATTTTCCGACCTAGATTCGATAACTTCTTTAGAGAAAGTACTCATATCTGATACTAATAGTGTTGATAGTACTGAAGTTGAAAGATCAGCAATAAGGAAAAAGAAGTAATTGTGAGAGGCATCTTGTCAGTCACAGTAATATCTGGCTGAAGACTTACTCTTTATGGGCGTCATGGGTAAAGCCAATCCATATGTCGTGCTTAGTATGAAGAAGACGGCTTCAAAGAATAAAACTATGGTAGTGAATAAGAGTTTGAACCCTGTATGGAATCAAACCTTTGACTTCGTAGTGGAGGATGGGCTTCATGACATGTTGATTTTCGAAGTCTGGGATCATGATACATTCGGAAATAAATGGGTAGATGCATATTTAAGCTAACAAGGGTGATACGAATCATAGTAGTTAAGGCGCGCACCTATGCGCGCCTAAGGCGTAGGCGCAAGGCCTTCTCCTTCCAGTTGGTCGAGGCGCCTCCTCTAATGGAGGGACACGAAAGGCGCGCTTTTGGAGCCTTTTTGCGAGGCTCCAAGCGCCGAAAAGCGCGCCTTGACAACGTTTCGGTTTTTCAACCCATTTGAGCCAAGTCGAAATCGAAGTTCGATTTTAGGGTTTTTTTGTGATTCATTCTCGAAATTTGTTTTTTTTTTGTGATTTTAGGGTTTTTTTCAACTTCGATTTCAAAATTGCAACTGAAATCACCTTTCGATCTGCTGCAGGTTTTTCATTTTCTTTTAATATATGTGGTGCACCTTTTTTTAAAAAGTCGCACAAAAAATCCCCGGGCTCAAGCCGTGTGCCTTTGTGCGCCTTAGCGCCTTAACTACTATGATACGAATACAAAGATAGCTTTCCTCTAGATGTTGCTAAATCAGGAAAGCTGATTTTACGCCTCAAGTGGTCACCACAATCAATATACAGAGACAACTGACTTTCAGAAGCTTTTCCTAGATTTTCAGCAATCGACTCAGTGTTTTGTAGAGGGCTTGAATTCATGCCATTTTAAAATTTACTATGTATAGTTTATTGTGTGTAGAAGTTTAATGCTGTGGCAATTGATTTTCATTGTGAATGATATTCTTGTACGAGAACAAACCATACGAGTTTACTTGAATAATAAATGGGTACGTTGTGTATCATGTATGTCATCTTTTAGGATTTATAATGCACTCATAACTAAATCTTATGCAGACATGGATGTCATGAAAATTCAAAATAACCTGATCTTTATTGCAAATCCAGATCAGATTCGGGGTTCTTCATCTTCTTCTCAAACTATTTCTCCTCCTCTACCAAATCATGTTCCCCACTCTCTACAAACTTCAAAATCTAATTGTGTTGATGAATATGATTTTCAGTTAGTTTAGAATTGTAAAAAGCGCCACTTGATCAAAGCTATCCCAAGTCTCCGATATTGCTATTCGTTCATTTTCCTCTTCTTTCTCTTTATTCATTTTCTCATTTTCTTTTGTATGTTCTTGCTCAAAATAATAAACGTCCATTCCTACGCGAGCCAATTTTTTGTATAGGTTTTGCCATATTTTATCATCTCATAAATATGAATCAGAAATATATAAAAAGATTCGGAGATATCCATTTTATGTTAAAAAACAAATCTTCAGACTTGCTGGTTCAGCTTATAATAAGAAAGTAATAGGAAAATCCAAGACATATGCCAAAGATCTATCCTTGAGAAGGGATCCTTTGCAAGAAACAATCAAAATCTACTTAAGTCCCCTATTAGAAATACATCTGATAATGGAAACTATAAGAAACATACATGGTCATGAATTTGTCACTAATAAACCTTACTCTTTGGCTGATACGATCAAAAAGTGCAGATTGAATCCTGATTTCAGTTTGAACTACATGCGCCCAACCTCCATATTAATAAAGAATAAATTTATAATTGTGGAAGAGGATATTAGAAACAAGACTAAAACCAAATGGATTTTTTCGGTAGTAGCTTAAGTATTTGGAAAAAGGCCCCTTTATAATCACTTCCGAGCATACTTATCTCGCATATGGAATTCAATCGCTAAGTTTTACAGCTGTTCTTAATCGTTTCAGTCTTCGGATTTAATTGTGGTCATTATGCCTGATTCAGAAAATGAAGTACTTGATGAAGAGGTGAGCAAAGAGATTGTGATTTCTAAAACCTTAGATGAAGAAATTGTTGATGTGGCCAATTGATCATTGTAGCCATCATTATTATACAACCAGGATAATTTGATGTTGAGTATGATGTATCAGTAGATTATGTTGTAAGCTGCAAATTTCAAAGGGCAAGGTGCTGATTGGGGTAGTTTGGGACTTTGTTCTAGTCTGATTTTTGCACTTGTATTTTGTCTTAGTTTAAACTTAAAACTTGAAGCATCATTAGGCTAAAAATAAACCAACCATTAATATTTCATAGTACAAATGAATATGACCTGGGAATAACTGCATAACAGATTTTTACATATCATAACATGTTAACAGAACCATAAGCATGTAATAGGCCTAACTTTTTGGAATAAGTAAGAATTGATTTGATATAAGCCATTATATAATGACACTGAAGTTGAGAATAAAGTTTAAATAACAACTTCATCATATAAATCAAATTACCTGTATATGGATGCGAATTTGCTGGCGTTGATGAAGCAATAAAATCAACAGCTATATCAAGCTCCCTGCCATTGAGGAATCCAGTAGGGATCTGCACAGTTCATACATATGATATAAGAAAAAAGAACAACTTCATAATATGTACCATTAATGTCATGTAAAAAAATCACAAGACAAAACAAAACACAACTTCATGATATGAAACATATATCAGCAACTCGAAAGCATATGTATTTCATATATCAGTAATTTCCAGGTGTAAAGGTCGGGTGTGTACGCGACTTGTGCAGGATCTATAATATGGCTATGCGGAATATGATAACAAACTTTAAATGCAGTAAAGTAAAGTAAAGTAGAGTAACGACACAAGGATTTTTATACTGGTTCGGACCTCCAGTCCTACGTCCAGTCCCGAAGCTCCTCTTCGGCTTTTCACTAAACAACACCCTCGCTTCACCCGGAGGAACAGGTTCACAACTACTTGATTTACGGGCTACAAGTTTACCCACTTGATTTCACGGGCTACAAGCTTACCCACTTGATTTACAGGCCACAAGCTTACCCACTTGATTTCACGGGCTACAAGCTTACCCACTTGATTTCACGGGCTACAAGCTTACCCACACAGGACAATTACAAGAGTTTGACTTCTGACTGTGTTCTTCTTTCAACACTGATTAGCCAACGATTGAGTACACCCTTCCTATAATCTTATCCTCAAATGAAATTTGATGTTTAGAAAGATTAGGAAGTATAATATCGAATTGAATCACAAGTGTATGAAATATGCTTGGAGATTCAACCGATAAAATGAATGCTTTTTGAGTGCTTTTTGAACGAGAAGAATATTGCAAGATAGATCAGAAAATAGAGAGAAATTTCGGTGATTTGGATGATTGTAAAATCATGTATTTATAGAGATCGAGAGGTTGCAAATGTTGGTGAAAAGATGCATCTAAAAGGAGTGATTATTCATGAAGAAAAATGGATGCAACTCTTGAAGAAAGAAGATGACTTTTCAATATAACGGTCAAAATTCAAAAACCTGTTGACCTATAGAATTTTATAGGTCGACATGTTTTTAGCCGTTGGAATTCAAAAACCTGTTGACCTATAAAATTTTATAGGTCGACCTATTTTTGACCGTTACAATTTAAAAACCTGTTGACCTATAAAAAATTGTAGGTCGACATGTTTTCGGTCATATGCATAAAAAATGTCTTCATGAGTAGTATTTTCAAACAATTAGAAGTATGATTATTTGAGGATAGATTTTAACATTTTATAACTCTAAATAATCAACTTCTAACCTATGAAGTCATCTTGTCTTCTTTTTGTCGATGTAGAAGCTTCTTCTTGTCATAAATCAAAATAACCATCGACGCTTCGACTCAACATTCTCCCCCTTTTTGATTGATGACAACCTGGCATAATAAAGGTATTGTTCCTTGTATATTGCTCCCCCTGTATATATGCTCCCCCTGAATTATATAATCTGCATAGCACTTGTTAGTAACATTTTCTCCCCCTTTGTCATCGACAAAAAGGGTTTTCATAATAATGCATAAGAGAACAATAATTCACAGAGATAACATACTACTAAAAATCCATAGAATATTGTACGAGTTACAAGTCAAACCAAACGAGCACAAGGAGATAGTATAGTTAATACAAAACAAATGAAATAGAAGTTCATAGATCAAAGCGTAAGAAATGATGCGTAGAGACTATTGTGGTGATTGTGGCGGCCAATCAGAATCACTATCTTCTCCTTCGTCCTTGTCACCTTCCTCCTCTCGTTCCTCATCATCACTGTTATTATCATCGTCATGAGTTCCCTCCTCAATGTGTGACATTCCACGACCTAGCATGTGTTGAGTACTTGCTCCCAAACTCGTACCTTCTTCAGAGGAAGACCATGTAAATGTAGGCGGCATTGGACGTTTACCTGGGTCTTGAGCAAGTGGTGCGGAGGTCGAAGCACAAGAGATGGCTTCCCAAATCGTCCCAAAGAAAGATTTCAATTTATTGAACCGCTTATCAAGTTTAGAATCTAAGCGGTCGAGTTTATTATCGGTTCTTTTAAGCCTAGCTTCAAGTAAGAACTGATTTCGGGCGATTTGCTCAAGTGTATCCTTAGTAGAAGAAGTAGGAGGCGGAATCACAACATCTTCAGGCCTATGAGTAGGAACTTGAGAAGTGGAAGTTTGTGGAGGTGGAGGTGGTCCTTGTTCGACATATTGTTCAAAAGGAATAATATTCAATAATGGAATTGGAAGCTTCATCCTCTTTTTAGAAGCTTTATCAATACATTTTGGTATTGATATTCTTGATGGAGGAGATCTTACGCCACATTCCATGAGGCAACGCATAATATACTCGTTATAAAACAAGTGAGGCCTTGAGCATTTATTAACCATCAAAATCTCGTCAAATATCATCGCAACCCAATTCACTCTGATATTTGCATAAATGGCATATAGTGCCTTAAAGTTTTCTTTGTATACCGCATCAAAATTTCCGGTTCTAGGAAGAAGAAAATGTGTGGTACAAAGGTGTAGAAGTCTAGCGGATGGTCTTAGATTAATACCTTTAGTACTTGACTTATGGTCTTCAATAAAAAGGTGACTATATTTATCACGAATATGAATAGGGCAGAACTCGCTAGTAAATTGAATTCCATCATTGTGGGTTCGAAGAATTTCTGCCATTCGATCTTTGGAGAGAAAGATGTGTTGGCCACACACCACTGACCATAAGCAATCATCAGAATTTCGAGGCTTAAATTTGTCTAAATTGAGATTAGCATAGAATAATTTTATCAAAATATGGCTTATCTCAACATGATTGTCTTCAAAATTTAGAAGAGACTCTATACCCGCTCTGTTTGATAGATCACTAACGTCGTAGAGGACGAAATCAGAGAATTTGAGAAAAGATCCGTGGTGAATTGTATAGTCTTTCATCTTGTTCCATCTCTTCACCGCAAGAGGATCCATTAGCCATTGTTTGATTTGAGTATCAATAGGTTGAACAGGAGCTTGAGAAGATGATGTTTTGGACTTCTTTTGTTTTGGGGCCATTGATTCCTTTTTTTGAAGATTGATTAAAGAATTTTTGAAGTAGGGTTTTTAACAAGGAAGACAATGAAAAAAGATGACCTTTGGTGAAGGGATATAAGATTTAAAAAGGAAAGGACGTGTTGATTGGTGAAAACTCAAAAATCAGCGAAACCGGTCGACAGCTAATAATGGACCGGTCGACAGTTTGAAGTTCTGGAACAAAATTATACAAAATTTTGTTAAGGCCGGTCGACAGGTGATATAGGGGCGGTCGACCGTTAAAAGTTCTGGAAATATTGGAGTATACGATTTTAAATGGACCGGTCGACAGGTTATATTAGGGCAGTCGACAGGAAAAAGTTCTGGAAAGATTGGCCATATAAATTATAAATGACCGGTCGACAGGGTAGAAAGTAGGCGGTCGACCGGAAAAAGTTCTGGATGAAAATGTATAAGATTTTGATTTGATCGGTCGACAGGTTTTTTTGTAGCGGTTGACCGGTAATAGTTCTGGTTGAAAATGAATTTTAATTTGAACTATGGCGGTCGACAGGTAAATTCTCTGGAACAAAAATGGAGTTAAAATTATACTGTACCGTAATTGCTCGCATCGCCTTTTCCGATGATAAAGCCTTTTGAATTATCTCCAAATGTGACTGAGCCTCCATCAAAATATGTAATATTCGTCAATATGCTCTTGTCTCCAGTCATATGCTTTGAGCAACCACTGTCCAAAATCCATTTTCCTCTTTTCTTTAGTGGGACCTCATCCTCTGTTGCCATAAAACATACATTTGCTTGTTCAGTGTCTGAGTCACTTTCGCTATCAGATGAAGATGAGTCTGAATCATCCCAGGTTACTGAGAAAGCTCTCTTCTTTGATTTGTCCTTCTTGAATTTTTCGGAATTCTTCTTTTTGTCCGGACAATCTTTTTGCACATGTCCCTTTTTGTGACAATTGAAACATTCCATATTTGAAGATGATGGTTTATTTGATCCAAACTTCCTTTTGTCGTATCGACTAGCTTTTCTTTGCTTCAAAAACTTCTTAAAGCCTTTTGCAATAAGTGCTAAGTCTTCATCTTCAGAATCTGAAATGTCTTCATCTTTTTCGGCATGAAAAGCAACATTTTTCTTTTCTTCTTTTTGTTCTCTTCTAGCCTGTAAATTTGCTTCATAGGACATTAGATTTCCTATCAACTCATCTGGCTTCATGGTAGAAAGATCATTAGCTTCTTCTATAGCTAATACTTTTCCTTCCCATTCATTAGTCAGTGAGTGTAGGATTGTTGAAACTACATCAAAGTCAGAATATTTTTGTCCTAACCCAATAAGAGCATGATGAATAGTTTGAAACCTTGAATACATCTCATTGATTGTTTCATTTGGCTTCATTTTGAAATTTTGGAATTGACTTTTCAACAAAGCTATTTTTGCTTGTTTAACCTTGTTAGTACCTTCATGAGTTGTTTTTAGCGTTTGCCAAATTTGATAAGCAGTGGTACAGATACTAACACGGTTATACTCATTTTGGTCTAATGCACAAAACAACATATTTATTGCTTTTGCATTTACTGCTGCTGCTGTTTTCTCAGCAAGAGTCCATTCTGCATACTCAGTAGTTGGATTAACTATTTCTTTCTGAGTAGCATTCCAAGCATCATAACTTGTTGATTGCATATAGAAAGCCATACGTGTTGCCCAATAACTATAATTTAGGCCATTAAAGAAAGGAGGTCTTTGTGTTGATTGACCTTCAGTGTAAGTGTTAGTGCTGGTACTTGCATTATTTGCCATATTACTAGAATATATCAAATAACTGTGTTACGGTTATATGATGACCTCGCTCTGATACCAATTGTAAAGGTCGGGTGTGTACGCGACTTGTGCAGGATCTATAATATGGCTATGCGGAATATGATAACAAACTTTAAATGCAGTAAAGTAAAGTAAAGTAAAGTAACGACACCAGGATTTTTATACTGGTTCGGACCTCCAGTCCTACGTCCAGTCCCGAAGCTCCTCTTCGGCTTTTCACTAAACAACACCCTCGCTTCACCCGGAGGAACAGGTTCACAACTACTTGATTTACGGGCTACAAGTTTACGCACTTGATTTCACGGGCTACAAGCTTACCCACTTGATTTACAGGCCACAAGCTTACCCACTTGATTTCACGGGCTACAAGCTTACCCACTTGATTTCACGGGCTACAAGCTTACCCACACAGGACAATTACAAGAGTTTGACTTCTGACTGTGTTCTTCTTTCAACACTGATTAGCCAACGATTGAGTACACCCTTCCTATAATCTTATCCTCAAATGAAATTTGATGTTTAGAAAGATTAGGAAGTATAATATCGAATTGAATCACAAGTGTATGAAATATGCTTGGAGATTCAACCGATAAAATGAATGCTTTTTGAGTGCTTTTTGAACGAGAAGAATATTGCAAGATAGATCAGAAAATAGAGAGAAATTTCGGTGATTTGGATGATTGTAAAATCATGTATTTATAGAGATCGAGAGGTTGCAACTGTTGGTGAAAAGATGCATCTAAAAGGAGTGATTATTCATGAAGAAAAATGGATGCAACTCTTGAAGAAAGAAGATGACTTTTCAATATAACGGTCAAAATTCAAAAACCTGTTGACCTATAGAATTTTATAGGTCGACATGTTTTTAGCCGTTGGAATTCAAAAACCTGTTGACATATAAAATTTTATAGGTCGACCTATTTTTGACCGTTACAATTTAAAAACCTGTTGACCTATAAAAAATTGTAGGTCGACATGTTTTCGGTCATATGCATAAAAAATGTCTTCATGAGTAGTATTTTCAAACAATTAGAAGTATGATTATTTGAGGATAGATTTTAACATTTTATAACTCTAAATAATCAACTTCTAACCTATGAAGTCATCTTGTCTTCTTTTTGTCGATGTAGAAGCTTCTTCTTGTCATAAATCAAAATAACCATCGACGCTTCGACTCAACACCAGGCACATATATTTCATATATCAGGCATTATTTTAAAAAAACATACAAAATACAACTCACATGCTCAAACATAAACCACAACATTCACAAGACAAAACAGAATTCTTGAAGTTGTAGACATAAAAAGCCATAATATTACAAACATTAAGAACACAAGAATGTGTTAACTGAAATCAAATGTGGGGATCAATACAACAATTTGGTAGAAAAAAAAAGATAAAAGTAAAAAAAATACAGAGTAAATTAAAAATAAATTGAACCATTCACATGATTACATTTTATCTCACCTATTAAAGCATTAATAACCGCAAACACATCTGATTATAGAAAATATATACCTATATAATTGATTGGAAAAGTCGATGTAGGTGCGAAGGCGATAATGGATTGCATGCGACATTCGTGATGGAAACTGGTGCTTGATTGGTGGATTTGGGGAAATTAATGTACATATCTATGGCTACGCACAGACGCCTTTAAAACTAGTGTAATAAAAATCATTGCAACATGTAAGAAAACTGTAGTACAATATGCAAAACTAGCATTGAAACTTTGAACTACTTCACTACCCAAAAAATTCTGCATTTGTATTTAAGTTCTGTTCTTTGTGCTCTTAAAAGCAAATCCTGTTCTTAGGAAGTTCCATATTTATTTTTGGTTTCTTGTACATCACAGGTGGGTGTTGGGGTGTGTGTATGTGTGTGTGTGCACACGCACAGTGTAATGACCCGGATTTTAAGCGACTTTGGTTATCGACATAAACACGATGTCGATAACCAAAACACCGAAAAATCCTATTAATTAGTGAAAGAAATTAGAGGGTGAGGAAAGATAGGGTAGAAACTTAGAATAGAAGAAGAAGAAGAACACAACCTCAGAGTAACACGAATCTCACCGCGGAACGAATAACATATAATAGATAATATATCCTTGAAATAAATCATTATATGTATACAATACATTATCAGAGTACAATACTTACAACACAACAGAAATAAATTATAGCTATATGATCCTGAAGCCTCCTGCTCCAGCTCTTCCAGTATATCTGTAAAATCCCGACTACTTGACTGCCTGTACAAATTTAGGCACCCAAGAGTTTAGGGAAAACAACAAAATAAACTCCGGGTCAGTCATGGGACTGGTATGAGTAAAACAGTTTAAAAACAGTTCGAACAAGTAAACGATATCTCATAAGACCACGCCGTATAACGGAACAGGTTTTTCCCTTATGAGAATCCAAAATAACTTTATATCAAAAACCTTTTGATATTATAATAATGCCTATCAATCACAGTATATATAATCATCTAGCAGAAACGCTTTCATCTCACGTCCTACATATATAGTATACAATTAAAACCGCAAGCACGTATTGGGTAATGGATTTCCAACTATGACAAGGTATGGAACCACCTTTCGCTAGTGTACCTCTAGAGAGGAATACACTGGGTTCAACAAGAACATCTTGCAACCCGGCCACACATGACCGACCACTCATTTGGCTTGAGTGTATCGAATGTATATCACCAACGGCTGGGATCAGCAACCGTTTCCCGAATGGGACAACATCAACAATAGATTTTTTAGAAGTAAATGAAACTCTAGATCAGGTGATTATACACCCTACTTCGGTGCGACCGACTTAGCCATGCTGCCTGCCCGATTTCTGTCATTTACCGGATGATGAGGCTAGAGGCTACGCTTTATCATCATACCAGATTGACTTTGAATGCCACATCGTTAAATCCATCAAATCACCGATTGACGTCCTCAACCATACATTACGCGTTAGCTAAAAGAAGTTTCCTTCTCCGCTTCCACTCTTGGTACAGTTGGAGAAATCAATATACGTGATCGTCTTGGAAATACTCTGTCAGACATCCATCCATACAAGTCATCCAGGAACAGGATGAACCGAAGGCACTATTCTGTAAACAGGATAGCCCTTGCATAACTCCGTCTTCAATTTCCTTTGGCATATATGATTCGCAACGCTTATGCCAATACAGAGTGGTTCTTTGGATATTAATCCAACCGGTCTCTCCATATTAACAACGTTAAAACGGTCAAAACTTCGATAGTCTGTGATTTAACTATCGAAGGAAAACAGGTGTGCAACCAACGATATTATTTCCAAATGGAAATTTATATCAATCAAACATCATTCAACATTTATCTCTTTATTCCATTAATTTACTTATCTCATGTTTCACTATATTCAATATTTCCTATTTTCTAAATTTGGAAAATATACGTTATTAACAATGGAAAACATTTCCATTTCCTGTTTTCTTTATTAGAAAAACATTTCTGGTTTCTTATTTGGAAAACATTTCCAAAGCTTCTTCATTGGACTTAGACAGATGTTTAAACAAACCATCGCGATGCCAACTCAAACCATTTCCTTTACTGCCGAACCTTAACTATTCCCTAGTTAAAAACGAAGCCAATCAAGTTGGGGTAGAACTACCTCTCAGACCTTAACTGAACAACATTTCTAACTTTGAAATAGACAAAGTTCACTTTATATCCCTTTACTAACTTCCTTACTTAACCCTCCTTCGAATAGCTATATTCGATTTACTCTTTTCCCTTAACTCTATTCGATTAACCCTTATCAATTAACTCTATTGGACTAACACTATTGGATTAACTCTATTTGACTAGCGCTATTGATTTACTCATTTCACTTACTCCTTTCGAATAAACTATATTCGATAACTCCTTTTACTTTCTTCGAATAAACTATATTCGATTAACTCATTTGCTTCTATTCGATTAACTCATTTGCTTTAACTCTAATCGATTAAACTAACATCGATTAACTCCTTTGCTTTAACTCTAATCGATTAGACTAACATCGATTAACTCCTTTGCTTTAACTCTAATCGATTAAACTAACATCGATTAACTCCTTTTACTTTAACTGTAATCGATTAAACTAACATCGATTAGCTCCTTTTACTTTAACTCTAATCGATTAAACTAACATCGATTAGCTCCTTTTACTTTATCTCTAATCGATTAAACTAACATCGATTAGCTCCTTTTACTTTAACTCTAATCGATTAAACTAACATCGATTAGCTCCTTTTCGAATAAACTATTCATTTATAAAGATTTACTTTTAGTAACGGTTCTTCACTTTACAAATGATTTCCTTTTTATTCTAACTTATCCTTTGATTTTATAAATATTTCTTTGATAAAAATCCTTTCCCTTTTCTATATAAAATCCATCGATTTTATATAAATAATTCATTTTCAAAATACACTTTGAAAATCCCCTTTCCTATATCCAGTATTTCTTATGGTATTTAACATGCCATATAACAACGATAAATATCGTCCAAACACACATAATCAACAACAGAATATATATCACATCATATATCACAATATATGAATCACAGTAAAATAAATGTTGAGGAATCCAGTTGGATTCCTCCAACATGTTTCCCTGCATCACAGATGTTAAATTATATAGATAACATCACTTTTAGTTCCATATGATACATTCTGTTAAACAGAATCAATATAGAAATTTAACTAACTGACTAGCAGTTCAATCAATTAGTCAACACACAGTCAATCAGCCAATATTTAACAGTTCTAAAAATACAACATGAAATTATAAACTGTTCAGAGTTAGTGAGATTTACTCACATTGGCAGTTCATCGTTAAAGAACGATAAATTGTTTGTTTGATTTGAATCAAACAATTTATTTTGCCATAAATTGTAACGAGCTTCAATGGGTTTCCAGTCAGTTCCATGGCGTAGCCACCGTCCCTACGATCCTGTCGGATCTTGTTTCGCTGAATTTCGACAGTGTATGATCAAGTTATACTTTATACAAGTTTGGTTGAATTTAAATTAAAACAAAACTAATTTACTTTGAATTATGGGCCTTAACCTTTCTCCAATGTCGGCCCACTACTTCATTAAATAGACCCGTATGAACAAGGTCCTTCTTCCCCAATCCAAATTACACACTCCAGGAAAATACCGTATCCTGCTAAACCAACATTTTCGGATCTTTCATACTTCATGAAATTTCGAACAAGAGATCCATCTCTTATTGTAAAGCTTTGCCAACTCCACCCTGAAGAAATTTCTACCACCGTTACTTCTTGTTCCACTCTCCTGAGATATTTCGAACCCACCAAGAACGTAACCGTTCCTCCTCTTCTCTTCTTATACCCACCACGGAATCGGATGAAACATCTTTCAATCGCCTCCTTTTCACTAGTTTTCCACCACGGTCCCGTTCACCTTCAGCTCGCAACAACTTAGAAAGATCTGACTTCTATCTCGCCTCACGCTACACAGTTTTGGCGTGCAAATCCCTTTTGAGACATCGAACAAAAACCACACCACAAGATCCTCGAACTCCATCCCTTAAGATCGAACTCAATCCCTAAGGTTCGCTGTCTCGAATTCTGGAGCAGTCGATTGAGGCGCGAGTTGTACGAAACTCACACGAAACGGTAGCTGATGCTTCCGCAAATCCTATGATGCAAGCTTTGTAAATTATTGGATTTTATTTGCAATTTCTTTTGATTTTAAGGCCTTGCATTTTCCATTGTTTTGAGAGGATGGTGGCGGGTCATCGTTTGACTGCTGGATAAAAAGAAGAACGTGTTTATGTGAATATATAGATACATGAAGATAATACTAGACCTGCGTTTTGGCACGTTATAGATTATTAGCCTTACATTCAAAACTTAAGCATGAAGCTGTGAAACCCGAAGGTCTGCATTCTTTCCTTTTAGTTGAAGTTCTAGCATGGAAGAACATAAGCCTGATATTTATTATTATTTAATTTTCATAGCAAATTTGTTACCATAGAAGCATCTGTACTTTGTTTAGGGCTATAAAGTTCCACGTACTCCATTATATAAAACATCGTTCGGGTACGAGCTGTTACGGACAAAAGTAACAATATGGTCGTGCTCAGTGAGGTGCCAAAATCCCAAAAATATAATAATATCGGTAGGTTGACTCATATTGTGAAACCCCAAAATCGCTGATTAAGGGTGCAAAATACTCCCAATAAAAAGTTGCTTATTTAATTAATTAAAAATTTCAGTAAAATTCTAAAAATTAAATTATCACTACGTCTCAAAGGAATCTTGTCTAAATTCAAACCCGATATTCAAATATTTTTAAATAACCGTTATGGCCACGAACGAATATACCGCTGTTTTTCTGAATATTTGATTTGGACATAAATCAAAATCTTCACGACGAAATCCCGATTTTTCTCTTCCACTAGAAAGATATACTCCACCAGCTCCGTACGTTTCTTGTTTCACAGAAATCCGATTTAAAACGAACCATGTTTATTCAGTTGAAGTTCAAATCACCAAATTACGAACTGCAGCGCCATTTCAAGCTGTTTATAATTATATTATAAACTATACGTTCAACTGTCGACGATTGAATATATTCGTTATTCAAATTCAATTCTAAACTGAATTATATATCCCGGATGATCCAGTTGACACCATATCGTCATTTCAGCAAATTTTGATTATTTCAGAATTAAATATACTATTTTATTTATTATTTTAATTAAATATTCACCATTATTTAATTCCACAACCAATAAATTCTTTTAATTACCTTTTAAATAATTAAATAAATTAATTAAAATACCTCTGCCAATGCGGGTCATTACAATCTTTCCCACTTAAAATAATTTCGTCCTCGAAATTGCTAAAAGGTAGGGGACGACCCTATCGACTGGTTAATACATATTTGTTCTCTTCTAATCTTCTGTTTCAACTGAACCAATTTAATTTTAAATAAAATATTAATTAATCCTTATCAACGAAAATTTTCAAAAATCCTGAAAATTTTCTAACGCCTTAACTCTTCGAAAAATTTCGCCAGCACCTCCTTTGTACTGGTCAATCGGTCAAACTCCAACTCGCCTCTCTGGGCCATCTCCATCCCAAAAGAAAATCAAACAGCCAAACGGCTTGCTAATTCGGCTCATAGAACTTATATCCAATAGAAATATAAACTTGTACCTTTTGTCGGGCAAATCAACTCTATTACTTCCATATGCTATCAACTCAGCATATACCAATGTTATCCCCATCAAATTTATGAAATCACTTTTATCTCCACTACAACCATTCTCTTATCCAGGCCACATTTCATTTCAAACTCAAGTTTTATTCTTGATTCCACTCTTAACTTGATTATCACATTACACTTCAAATTTGAATCTCACAATCCAATTTGTCTTGATATCATTCTAATTCAATCCCAGTTACCACTTAACCGACTTTACTTTATTTCAAATTTGCTTTCACAAATTTCGGTTAAATTTGTTTTTAATTCAAGCAGTCTTTCCCTGGGAGTTTTAAACAGTTTACTCATTTCAAAAAAAATCAAATTTTTCTTTTGAACATATCCCCGAGCCCTTAATTAATATTCCATTAATTAAATCACTTCTCTATTTCTTTATCAATATTTGTTAACCAAATATTTTCAATAACCATATTGGCCTTTTATGTTATTTGGAAAACATTTCCGAATATCGCCTCCCTTTATTTTCTAAACTTTAGAAAGTATATGCTATTTATAATTGGAAAATATTCCAATTACTTATCTCTTTTCCAATCTCGTTTATTTCTATACTTAGGAAATATTCTCTATTATATTTCCAAGCTTACACTTATTTGGGTTAAAACGGATGTTGTGTAAAACATCGTTACGACAACCCAAACACTATATTCAACTAACTCTTATTCAACATTGATCTTTGAGCCTGAAATCTTACTATTTATTTGTTAATAATGAAATCACTCAAGTTGGGGTATAACTACCTCTCAGACCTTGACTGAATAACATTTATAACGTCAAAACAGATATGACTACTT
>JASFAX010001863.1:0-48460 GCA_030737875.1 Allium sativum
ATGTTCATGCACACTTCACCGTTAATCACTTCAGATGCAAATTTCTTCATGTCAGTTTCCTTCTTGTCTCTTGTTTTCACATTCCAACAAATGGAACTCTCATTCAAAAATCCACACATCTTAAACCGTTGATTTTTAGCTGAAATGGTCTATGCGGAAGTTGTCCGGATCGTCGTTTCTGATTTTTAGAAATTGACGGACCTAGATTTCATCCATTATCGAGAGAGATATCTCTGATTTGCAGAGAACGGAAAATATATCTAGAGATGTTCGAAAAATCATATCACCCAATCGTTCGATGTCATCTACGCCATTGAAATCAGCAGGTGATGTAGTATTTTTCATGCGAATTTGATGCGATTCCGTGTCGATGATCGTAAAAATCGGAATCTAGGGTTGTAGTTCGTCGATGGTAGAAGCAGCGATAGCCAAAGTAAGGAGTGGCGTTGCGATGAGGATGGAGAGAGTTTCGATGTCGCAAATTTTGGTGAAGCTCGAGCATGAAATAAGTGTTGCTACATATTGGGGACGCAAAGATTTTTGCTTCCAGGTCTCGGCGATGGGAGGATCGGATTTTGATTGAGGCTACCAGAGTCGAGGTAAGAGGGTGAGGTCAGAAGCACAGGCGAAGAGGAGTTTGTGGGTGATCTCGGATCAAAGATCGGTGGAGTGATCGGTGTGTGCACGTGCACGTCGTGCACGGTGAATGGGTTCCTGTACGCAGTGGAAGAAATAACAAGAGAAGAGGGAGTAGCCCGGTTTGAACGCGATAAAGCTTTTGGGCTGGCTTAATTGACTTTGGTATGGTTATTTTATTTTAAGTTTAAATTAGTTTAAAACTTTAGAAGTTAATATTTTATTTATTTCTAATCCGATTAACTTGTCGTTGGGTCCGTTAGAATTGTATCATAAAACAGAACCCATTGATATATAATTTTTATTAAGTATAAATTTATATATAAATAAAAGAATCCTTATATATAACAATATATAACAAACAACATTATTAATTTATTCTCAATATAAAAACTTAGCTGAAAAATCAGCAACTGCTAATAGAAATGGATTGAAAGTAGTACGAGTAGCGTTAGTAGTGTTCGTTGGCATGTTCGTCCTGGTAATGAAGATTTTGGAGCTATCATGGTGAGAACTCCTATTTTAATTATTTATTTAAATTGGTAGTGAGTGAATAATTATGATTAGCTATGATTAATTACAATTAATTAATGATAATTGGTTGGATATGGATATGTGTAATGTTTGAATGGTTGTGCGTGTAATTAGACAACACACTGAACACTGATAAGCGTTATTGGCCGTAACGCTTGTGCACAGCTGAAATGTTTATTTATTGGTTATTATTATAATTAATGAATTCATGTTCATCTGATTTATATGGTTGATTTATGTGGATAATTATGATTGCATGATATCACACACACACACCATAGTTGTGGAATTATACAGGTGATTAATTAAATCTTCCTTCCATATAAATGAAGATTAATTATTTAATATTAAAATAATAATTGGGAATGCAATTTTGAATTATATTCATATAAAATGAAATGGTTTTGAAACTAGAATAGATTTGAATCCTGTAGTCAACATGAGTTTTGGTATTAAGTTCTGTTTAAATCGAAATGAGATTTGGAAATTGGAATATGGTTTGAAATATATATATATATTGACGATGTCTTTTTATAATAATAATATAATATATATATACACACACACACCCCAAAACGTTCTAGGATGACAGAGAGGATAGTGTCTAGGCTTGGGTTTGGAAATATAGTTTCCTGCTCTCCCTGACTATCCCTAACTGATCCGACAAACGGGATGGTTAATTCGAAAACTAATTTGAAGCTGTTTTTCCGAATGAATTAGAAATATAAATTCAACTTGAAAAGGATTTGAATGATTTATATTTAAATCGTTATATGGCATGAATAGAACGCACTGGGGTGCGACAGTTCATAAATATCGATTTAATTTTCAAATGGCTATAACTTGATTATTTAAAATTGGTTCGACTTGAAATAAGAAACGTTGGATTTCAAATAATAATAACTTTTGAATAGAAAAGGTATTTTTAAATTCCATCGTATGATTTTCAATTTATATTTTTTTAAAAGGTCGCTATACGTGTAGTTCGGCAACCGTAATGAAAATTGAATAAAACAGGTTTATAAAAAAATATTTTAAACTGGAGAAAAATTATGACAAATTTTATTTTATTATTTTAAAATGATTAGAACCGGAATATTTGAATTTCGAATGATTTAGAATCTATTGGACTTAAACGGCTATTTTACAGAAACATTTTTAGTAACGTTTTCAAACATTATTATCATAAATAACTTGATTTATTTGATATTAAGACGGGTTTTTCGGTTTTAAATAATTGGATACAGTTGGAGATAAATCTTCGGATGTTGATATTAATTCGGTAGATGACGACTCTTACTATTTGAGGCATATAAAAGGTAGTTCACCATTGTTCCGCTTATAGTGTGAGTTGGATACGGAGATTAATATTAAGGATAAGTTGGTAATATTTCTATCCAGATCTAATGTCAAAGAGT
Organism: Allium sativum; assembly: GCA_030737875.1. NCBI lineage: Eukaryota > Viridiplantae > Streptophyta > Magnoliopsida > Asparagales > Amaryllidaceae > Allium > Allium sativum. Next base: position 2,589 of record JASFAX010001863.1, read on the forward strand.
TGGATAAATCTTTTAATTAAGATAAGGGTTTCTCAATCTGATTTAGATAAGTTGGATAGGAATAGTTTTCGGATATTTGATATGAAATTCTGTGGTGTAAACGTATACTATTTGAGGAATTTGGAAGATATTATAATATCATTATTCCACTTATAGTATTCGTTGATTATGAGAATTGATATCGAATATAAGTAGATAAAATTTCTGTGTAACTTATGTTCAATATCAATTGATTTGGTTTTTGTCGTGAATCGTATCTTCAATAATATCATTCTTGAAACCCAATAAGAGTGAGTTGTGAAAATTCATATCGTAATTTGGGATTCATTCAAATCTTTGATTTGAAGAAATTGAAAATTAGAAATTGGAAAGGAAGTATAATCTTTTAGTTAAGATTAAAAGAATTGAATGTTGGGAAATTGATTGAATTGGAAACTATGGTTGAAATGTGGATTAAGGATTTTTTTTTTTCAAAGGAAACTAGATTTTGATAATGAGTTATCGAACGGAAAATTTATTAAGGTTTTGAGGCCAAATTATCTTTGACTTAAAGGATGGGTTTTAAAAGAGTAAAGTTGGAAATATGGATTTTTGTTAAAGATAATTCTAGAATGGCATTCAAAGAAGTTTAACTTAATAAAATACAAAATCGAAGGAGAATTGATTGAAAGCCTGTGTGTTCCACAATTTTATTTTAAATTGCACTTATTGTTTGGAAAGACCGGGATCAAATATATGTCCGAAAACCATTCCAAGTAATAATACGACATTGTAGAGCAATTAAAGACCGGGACCCTTCATATCGTAAGGACGACTTGCTAAGTGTCTCAAATGGGTAACTCCCTTTTGCAGATGGATTTTATGTCAGCTAAGTGGCAAGAAACTCGAATGTATGTGAAGGAGTTCCGGAATGTAGTTTTGTTCAAACCCAGAACATACCTGTATGGATTGTGTATCTGATATTGTAATTTACTGCGTAGTACTGATTTTCGTTAAATATATATCTGTTTGGTGGTGGAGAATTTATTCTCTTGCTTAACACCCTTCTCTAAGATGTATGAGCTTAGAGGTTATATATTGATAGAAATTAGTGATGCATTGTGAATGGACAATGTGACATACTTAAGTTATGTGATGAGATATAGATGATCAAAGAATGACTTATTTAAGCGTTGCTTTGTGTATATCGTGACCTCGGCAAGCCTCACAACCCGGTAAATGGCTAAAACTGGAAAGATACAGCGAGGTTAAGGATAGTCATTTCCTTCTAGATAAAAGATGTACTATGGTATGGAGCCCCGGTATTAACCTATGTGGAAAACTTTTACTTTGCGGATGTTGATGTTGCGGGTACCCGGTTTAAAAGTTGGTAACGACCGGGAAGTGATATACTCAGGCCTGCTCTAAGTTACCTAGTTAAGAGGTAACCCCGCCTCGTGTTGGTAGAGAACCCGTTTGGTTCCCGGGGAATCCCTCTAGAGGCGTACCCATCGGTTCGGTAAGGAAGTTCCTTTGTCTGGTCATTTGTTGGAAATCCAATTTCCACTACGAGCCCGTATGATTTTAGTTGTATGACCTGCTACTAGCAAGATTACGTCAGTATAATGGGATGGGGCATTATGCTGGCTATGATTAATACATTTATTTACGAAATTGTTTTCAAACTATGCACTAATAATAATAACAGACGATTTTCACATATCAAGCTTTTTTGACTATCATAAGGAGAAACCTCGCTCATATGTGCGTTTGCATTATGTGTGTACTGCGATACCTTATTGTAGTTTCATTTTCAAAAGTCATTGCGAATTTTTGATGCACGGGTATTCACATGAAGTAAACCCGTTCTGCGTTAGCAGCGTGGTTCGGTGAATTTCCCAACATTAAAATAAACCCTAAACAACTGTTTTGAGTTCTCACACCAGTCCCACGACTGACCTGGAGTTTATTATTCCTTCAAGTAAACTTTGGGTGCCCATAATTTTACACGGGCAGCCTGCTAGTTTGGTTCGTAGATTAAGCCTTGGAGTTGGTTGGAGCAGGATTCTGGTTTTAGCTAGAGCTATTAGTCTTGGAGCATTTGCATTCTTCCGATGAGTTTAGTATCTCTTCCGCTGTGTAATCGATGTACTCTGATGTATTCCTTGTAATTCTGATGTTATATTATGGTAATAAAATGAAAAGTTCTGTTATTTTTGTGCAAACATGTTAGTACCCATAGCAATCCGTCTTTGTGAACGGTTTAAGTTGGTTTAATTACCAGCGAGAACCAGTCAAAAAACCCGGGTCGTTACATTTAATCTTATGTTGAAGCGTCATGCCAGTTTTATGGTATATCCCACACTAGTCTAAACATGATTTTGGAATTTCAGGTTTGAAATGTTAGGGTTATCCCTTAAACATATCAGTTAAAAGTCAACCGTATATTACCTTGCTCAATTTTAGTTTTGGTGAAATATTCGAAATTAGTAATAAATTTTGTGTGGTGCTAAGAGCACCCCAATTTCCTCTATCTATTGCCACAACTAAAAAATTAAAACATATTAAATTTTCTATGTTTCCTAATACCACATTGATTTCTTTCTAATCTCTCACTCAATCATTGATTGCCGAAATAATCACGTATTCAATCATAATCTAAAGCCCTAATTCTTCCGTTTCTTTACCGACGTTGCTTTTCATGGCTTCAAAATTCTTCTTCACTTCTTCTATTTTGCTAAATTCGATCTTTACTCACAATTTTTTTATTTGCATCCACTCATTCTTGTAGTACCGTAAAATTCGGTGAAGAAAAAGATGAATGAACACGTCGAAAACAAAAATAATGACAATATAGGGTTTTCGAAAGATAAAGAATGGATGAATTGAAGCTGAAAGGGAGAAATATGTATATAAAGTGGTAGTCCCTATTCTTTAATGCGAGGTATTAGGAAGAGTGAAAGCGTAACTTTTACAATATTTTTCAGTTGTGGTAATAAGAACAAGAAACTGGGTTCCCTTAGCACCACATAATTTTTTTCATTCGTACGGGCATTCCTTCCCAGAGCCAGCACTCAATCATTTATTTCCAAGTTAATGTTAATTATTTTTGCAAAATAACAATTTCACGTTCTCGCTCTAAATTCTTGAAAATCTTGTTATCCTCAGTTCAGATCCTATTTTTTTTCTTCCAACTATCAGATTTAACTGGCATCATGATTTATTGATTCGTCGTGCTCACTTTACTTTAAAGGACAAAATTTTGAAGTGGGCTAGTTTTCAAAACTATTTCGCTGTCGGAGCTGGTTTGGAAACTTATTACTAAACAAGGTTAGTTTCTGCCCAACCAGCAGCAACGTCAGCAAATTTTATAATTGACAAAAAATGGAGCAACTCAAAGTTGCGTTTTGTAACACCCTGTAATTCTGTAACACTAGGATTCACAAATCAAGGCATAATTAAATTTTAAAATCAAAATCAAGGGAAACAGGTTGCGCCATTGCGTTCGTCTCGAAATTCTGCTTGGAAACGAGTCTGAGTTTGCGAGAATCGGAGTCCGTATGAGGGAGATATGACCCTCCGAAGTTTCAGGAATTTTCAGAATCGAAAACAGCTCGAAATTCGAATTCGAAATTCGAATTCAAACCCAGAAGCGGGCTGGGCGGGAAAATTCCCGCCAAGGACCCAGGTCGACTGGGTAGTCGACCCCCCCCCCTGACCAGGTCGACTGCCCAGTCGACATGGGTGTCGACCTGGGTGCAAAAACCCACTTTTGGGCCAGGGTGCATTCTGATGTACCTGGTCTCGTTTTCTGCCTAGATTCGTCTGCCTAATCCTATATAAACATCCCCTGGTCTCCTTCTCTATTCACAATTCTTCTCTAACCTTATGCTGCAAAGATTCTTGGTGGACATGGCTTCTTCTCCTCCTCTAAATTAAATAATAAATAAAATAATATGTAAAATAAATCAAGACGAGGAAATGCTGCTCAAGACTTTCAAGAGGAGATTCAAAACAAGCTAGGATTCAAGTGAAGATTCAAACGACTTCAACGACTGTTTTTCTACGAATCTAATATAATCTCTGTAAGTCGGTTACTTTTTAGATTTGAACGTTTTTCTCTATTCGTGACATGAAATTAAAGGAGTAAAAGAATATGCCAAATCTTTCGGTTTGAATCAGTGCTTATATCCTTGGACCTAATTAAGAACTGTTATGATTCGATGACCAATAAGACTGACTATGAAACTATGGACCTTAAAACCATATGCCTCTTTGACTATGAACATTACCTATGACTATGAACATTGCCTATGAATGTGACTCATGACTATGAGAATTATTTCCTTTGACTATGAACACAAGCCTATGCCTTTGCTTAGGAAACATAAACTATTGCCTATGACATAACAAGGACAACTGTGACTAAACACCTATGATTCATGACTAGGAAAGTGTTGCTTAAGTTTTGTGACTGTGAAATTGGGTCTAAACCTGATTATCTATTCTGTCTATTCTTGATTTTCTTTGGTTTTTGATCTTGGGAATTTACCTATTAAGTTAGGTCTACCCATGTTCTTGAACCAACATCGTTATTCAACCCTTTTTATGACATAACATTTTCAGATCTATAGGCCTTCGATGTTTTAGATCAATTTATTTCAGTGTAATTCGTTAGGCCTGTAATTAGTAAATTATCATTTTATGCCAGTTATTATGTCTATCTTTTTCATAGCATCTTTGGTTCATTCCCTATTTTCTATGAATCTAGATTTATCTATAATCTAGATTGAATCACGATTATACGAATGATGGGAATACGATTTGGGCAAAATATGTAATTTACTAAAACGTAGTTATAAACTTGGAAATTAGCATAAATTGGGAACATGTATTATGGCATGTTTATAAAAATGCAAATAGGATAAATTTGACATGAATTATAGGATGTGCAATTTGAATCTAGTATTGACTTGTAAATCTAGCATTTACATGAATTGTGAACTAGAATAATAAGTCCAGTTTGACATGAACTGTAATTAGAATGTTAAATCAGAATTGGATTAGCTAATTTGGCATAATAAGTATATTGGTATAAATTTGAAATTGGCCATAATTGTGAGTAATTGTCATGTTTAGCAAAATCATGGTTAGTGACACTTAATTTGGATTAGTTTACATACCAAAAAGCATAAATATGATATAGAGGGGAAAATGGGCCATAATAATAAATGTTGACAATTTACATTAAGAGAGTAATTATGAAATAAGTAAATTAGGAATAATTTACTTATAGAATTTTTCCTAAATGAGAAAATGTAAATTTAGACAAATTAAAGGTTTATTAACGACATCTCTTAATAACACACCAGAAAGTTCTAGGGTGACAGAGAGGATAGTGTCTAGGCTTGGGTTTGGAAAATACAAGTTTCCTGCTCTCCCTGGCTTTCCCTAACTGATCCGACGGACGGGATGGTTACTTTCAAAACCTGATTTGAAAATTAATCAAAACCCTTTTTAACTTAGAAAACACGAATATGCCTAACCCGAGGTTAGACTGAGTTGCGATGTAAACCTGCCCGGAACCAACCAGCACCTCCAGTAATCGCAACAATATCTGTCTAATGTGAGTGGTCGCGGCTTTAATTTATTTAGTTAAAGCTAGAACAAGAATGGTAGGGTTAAGTTAACTAAGACACTTAACCAATTCAACATGATAACCAAACCGATGGGTGGGGTTAGGTTCATACAGACACTTAACACAGTTAAGCTAGAATGGGAGGGTTGAGTCCATAGGAACACTTAACCAAACTTAACATCGTAACAAGACAAGATTTGTAGGGGTTAAGTAACTAAGAAAACACTTATCCAAATTAACATGTTAACTAGACTAGAAGGTGGGGTTAAGTAAAGTTAATACACTTAGCCAAATTAACATGTTAACTAGACTAGAGGTTGGGGTTAAGTAAAATTTAATACACTTAGCCAATTTGATATGTTAGCTGGACTAGACCGTAGGGTTAAGTAAACTTGAACACTTAACCATCAGATTGTGATAAATGAATAGGGTTAAGTCTAAAACATGAAGGAATAATACTTAACCATTAATAAAGTGTTAGTTAAAACATATGGGCAAGGTTAAGTTAAAAAGGAACACTTAACCAATACAGGATGAATGAACATGGTTAAGTAATAAGAAATACTTAACCAATATAACTTGGTTTGTGGTAGAGTTAAGTCAACATGAATTATTGATAACACTTAACCAGTTTATCAGGATAAATGAAGAGGGTTAAGTTAGCTTGAATTGACTAAGGACACTTAACCAATCCAAATTGACGAGAAAGAGAACTAAGTAGTAAACCTTAGTTAAAAGGAGCTAAGTAGTAAACCTTAGTTAAGAAAACAACGATTCTGGAAACTAAGTGGTAAACCTTAGTTAGCAAAACTAAGTAGTAATTCTTAGTATAACACGGGAAGGAGCGAAAGTCCGTCTGATTAAAACGAAGGCTCCAACGAATTGGGTTACGAAGTCCGAGGCTTCGAGGGGACGTGAGGGTACTCTTGGTGTCCCTCTGTGAGGCTGCAGATGATCCTCCTGGCCTCACAGAGGTTAAGGTCTGCGATAGAAGAACCAAGGGTATGCCTTGGTTGCAAAATATGGCAACCTAAAGACTAGGATGGACCAACGTGATTCAGCGAGAAACCGGTAGCCCTGTGATAGCAACTCGTCGTCTACCATCCATCTTGAGTCAATCGAGATACGTGAAGCGGAAAGGTGGAGAACTCCAAAAGACCATATACTTGCTATCTAGTTATGGGTGAGGATGGCCATAGGTTAGTGGGGGCATAGGGGGCCTGCGTATAATTCTCATTTTTCAAGGTGTGCCTTTCATTAGTTGAGGGAGGGGTCGAGTGGGACCATAACCACTGGAATAAAAACAGACCTTAGCATCTGCATCGGCAGATATCTGAAAGCTCCCGACCGAGTTCTGTGTCCTTGATTTGCCCAGCCACAGGACTCAGGCCACACATTACAGGACATGTGCATCTAGACAAGCGATAATGATTCGCGATACATGCGTGGGGAAGTCTAGGAACATATACCACTCTAGGTAGTGTGTCCTAGACTTGGGGGCGTCGTTCGACAGGTAGCATAATCACTAGTTGGACTAGGTGGCATAAACCCTGAATCCGAGAAGCGTTCAGCAGATAGCGTAAACTCTAGTTGAATCTAGAAAGCACTTGATAGAAAACCCTAGATTAGATCTAGGTAATAAATGATAAATGTATGCCAGAAGGCAATGGAAACTACAGGGATTGGGATCACGTTATCGTTACTAGTTGGGACCCTAGTTAGGTGGAGAAGAGATATAGAAACCAGTATAGCAAGGAAATAGCGAAGCGGCGAAAGTATTAGAGCATATCCAGTTTATCTTATCTTAGCATATCTGTGTTAATCTTGTCTAATCTTGTTGACCCTATCATCATGGTGTTATCTTGTATTCAGTTAATTCATGTCGTTTTGTTTTTCCATGTTCACATGCTAGAAGTAACTGAACTTACTCAGGCTTTATGTCTGACTCTGTTTTTCTTTCGTCTTCTTTTCTTCCGTCCCCCCCCCCCCAGGTAGTAAAGGAGGGAATAGTATAGCTCAGGTTAAGTTGGACTGTCACTCTTTCCCAGCTTGAAGATTTGTCGAAGTTTTGCTTGGATTCTCTTTTCAGATGCTATGGCTGGCTCTTGCTACATTGGGGAATATAAATGTTGTTTTATGCTTCTTTATTTTAGGACAGATGATACTCTGATATTGTAAAGAAATCGTTGTACAAACTATCTTATCAATAAAGTAAAGTTTTATTTTCCGCTGTTTAATTTCTGTCTGTCTTGTAATTTATCTGCATCTTTTACCCTAAATGCTCCACAGAACTTAGTGCATTCCCTTTGTGAGTGACACTAACGGATGTGGGGTGTTACACGTGGTATCAGAGCTGAAGGTTACCAGATCAGATAAGGGATTTGAAAAATTATTTTCAAAACGGTTTTAAAGGAAGCATTTTCAAGAGAAAAGATTTGTTTTAAAGGCATATTCCCCAAAGCCATACGCAGTATCTTCTCTTCCTCTGTTTGAATTCTTGTCTCCTTCTTTCTTGAGTCTCTGGGGCTCCTGGCTTTCTGGGAGGTAACCTCATCGATGGGCGAAGTAGTGCCTGGCTTCCATCCATAGCCGTAGTTGTTTCACCTACGGCCAGTTTTCTTTCAAGCTTATAGGGTTTTCTGTACGATGGAAGCAGCTTTCGAGAGATTTTTCAACATGACTACACACAGAAGAGGATGAGGAATTCATGGATGTAGATTTAGCTCACAAAGGAAGAAGGAATTATAAAACCTAAGACAAGAGGAAGTATCTTTATTATGGTGTAATAGGGCATGTAATTAAGGGCAAAGGACAAGATTTTCAGAAGGGCAAGTACCTACTTTCGCCACCAAGTGTACCTAGGAGAAAAGTAGTAAAGTTCTGTTGGAAGAGCCTAGTTTTGCTGTTCGTAATCTTTCCTTTGGTTTTAGCGCTTCGCATTTGTTCATATCGACTTCCATAGTTGAGTCTCTGCACCATAGTACTTGTATAGTAGAAAGATCCCACTAGAGTCTCAAATCCAATTGGTGGTCCGACCAGTTTATTTTTGGTTAGTAGGGATTTGAGAATAGCTATCGAGTTTGCTTATATCATCTCACATAGATCGTCTAAATTCGGAGGAGATATTCCTTGGGTGCTTGTCTGATATTGGTTTAGGCCTTTGGGGCTTGTACTTGAGGAATGTCGAGTTCGACTAGGATGGTTTGCGTGAGAGATGAATAGTTGTGGCAGGCACTCTAAAAAGCACGTAGTGACTTTTCGACCCTTATAGTGATGGGATGGTGGATAAGAGGGAGACCTCTAATCATCTTAGTACATACACTTGGTATCATAGTTAACATCTGTTTATTTTGGAACTGGAGGTCAGAAACTTCACAATCATGAAGTTAAACTAGTTAAGATACAATGGAGTAAAGCTCAAGAAGGCTAGATACTAGCATCATACCCTTTTCCTTAAGGGTGCATCCTTGATTTCTTTTTTTGTAGGAGCTTTACGCATAATTGTTTCTCTCTTTCCAAAGTATATCCTCTAGGTCGTATTTTCGATCCTTAGGTAGAAACTCTTTTGGATGTAAACATGTATTTGAAACATGTTATGGTTGATGGTTGCGAGTGGTTGCTAATGGTTTCTCGTGAATGCATATACATACGTATTAGGCACTAAATCAGTTCGGACGCTTTCATATTGCATTTACAGATATGTATTTGTTTGTAAGTTGAACTTGATATGTTATCATATGTATGTTGCATATGGATGAATGGCTATGCACACATGTAGTATTTACATAACTAGGGATGCTTGCATACATGATTGGACGCATGGCACTGACATGATTCACATTAAGGAGGTCGACTGAATCAGTAGAACGCCTGATTTTGCACTAGATAAAGACATATACACACACTATGCATATAAACAAGAAAGCATTAGAAATCTTTTAAGGACAATGAATGCCTGTGATTGAATGGTTGAGTAGATGGATGATTGGATGGTAGGACACATTCTTCCTAACTTGAAGATTTCGGGGACGAAATCCTTTTAAGTGGGGGAGAATGTAACACCCCGTAATTCTGTAACACTAGGATTCACAAATCAAGGCAGAATTAAATTTTAAAATCAAAATCAAGGGAAACGGGTTGCGCCATTGCGTTCGTCTCGAAATTCTGCTTGGAAACGAGTCCGAGTTTGCGAGAATCGGAGTCCGTATGAGGGAGATATGACCCTCCGAAGTTTCAGGAATTTTCAGAATCGAAAACAACTCGAAATTCGAATTTGAAATTCGAATTCAAACCCAGAAGCGGGCTGGGCGGGAAAATTCCCGCCCAGAACCCAGGTCGACTGCCCAGTCGACATGGGTGTCGACCTGGGTGCAAAAACCCACTTTTGGGCCTGGGTGCATTCTGATGTACCTGGTCTCGTTTTCTGCCTAGATTCGTCCGCCTAATCCTATATAAACAGCCCCTAGTCTCCTTCTCTATTCACAATTCTTCTCTAACCTTATGCTGCAAAGATTCTTGGTGGACATGGCTTCTTCTCCTCCTCTAAATTAAATAATAAATAAAATAATATGTAAAATAAATCAAGACGAGGAAATGCTGCTCAAGACTTTCAAGAGGAGATTCAAAACAAGCTAGGATTCAAGTGAAGATTCAAACGACTTCAACGATTGTTTTTCTACGAATCTAATATAATCTCTGTAAGTCGGTTACTTTTTAGATTTGAACGTTTTTCTTTATTCGTGACATGAAATTAAAGGAATAAAAGAATATGCCAAATCTTTCGGTTCGAATCAGTGCTTATATCCTTGGACCTAATTAAGAACTGTTATGATTCGATGACCAATAAGACTGTGACTATGAAACTACCATATGCCTCTTTGACTATGAACATTACCTATAACTATGAACATTGCCTATGACTGTGACTCATGACTATGAGAATTATTTCCTTTGACTATGAACACAAGCCTATGCCTTTGCTTAGGAAACATAAACTATTGCTTATGACATAACAAGGACAACTGTGACTAAACACCTATGATTCATGACTAGGAAAGTGTTGCTTAAGTTTTGTGACTGTGAAATTGGGTCTAAACCTGATTATCTATTCTGTCTATTCTTGATTTTCTTTGGTTTTTGATCTTGGGAATTTACCTATTAAGTTAGGTCTACCCATGTTCTTGAACCTACATCGTTATTCAACCCTTTTTATGACATAACATTTTCAGATCTATAGGCCTTCGATGTTTTAGATCAATTTAGTTCAGTGTAATTCGTTAGGCCTGTAATTAGTAAATTATCATTTTATGCCAGTTATTATGTCTATCTTTTTCATAGCATCTTTGGTTCATTCCCTATTTTCTACGAATCTAGATTTATCTATAATCTAGATTGAATCACGATTATACGAACGATGGAAATACGATTTGGGCAAAATATGAAATTTACTAAAATGTAGTTATAAACTTGGAAATTGGCATAAATTGGGAACATGTATTATGGCTTGTTTATAAAAATGCAAATTGGATAAATTTGACATGAATTATAGGATGTGTAATTTGAATCTAGTATTGACTTGTAAATCTAGCATTTACATGAATTGTGAACTAGAATAATAAGTCCAGTTTGACATGAACTGTAATTAGAATGTTAAATCAGAATTGGATTAGCTAATTTGGCATAATAAGTATATTGGTATAAATTTGAAATTGGTCATAATTGTGAGTAATTGTCATGTTTAGCAAAATCATGGTTAGTGACACTTAATTTGGTATAGTTTACATACCGAAAAGCATAAATATGATATAGAGAGGAAAATGGGCCATAATAATAAATGTTGACAATTTACATTAAGAGAGTAATTATGAAATAAGTAAATTAGGAATAATTTACTTATAGAATTTTTCCTAAATGAGAAAATGTAAATTTAGACAAATTAAAGGTTTATTAACGACACCTCTTAATAACACACCAGAAAGTTCTAGGGTGACAGAGAGGATAGTGTCTAGGCTTGGGTTTGGAAAATACAAGTTTCCTGCTCTCCCTGGCTATCCCTAACTGATCCGACGGACGGGATGGTTACTTTCAAAACCTGATTTGAAAATTAATCAAAACCCTTTTGAACTTTGAAAACACGAATATGCCTAACCCGAGGTTAGACTGAGTTGCGATGTAAACCTGCCCGGAACCAACCGACACCTCCAGTAATCGCAACAATATCTGTCTAATGTGAGTGGTCGCGGCTTTAATTTATTTAGTTAAAGCTAGAACAAGAATGGTAGGGTTAAGTTAACTAAGACACTTAACCAATTCAACATGATAACCAAACCGATGGGTGAGGTTAGGTTCATACAGACACTTAACATAGTTAAGCTAGAATGGGAGGGTTGAGTCCATAGGAACACTTAACCCAAACTTAACATCGTAACAAGACAAGATTTTTAGGGGTTAAGTAACTAAGAAAACACTTATCCAAATTAACATGTTAACTAAACTAGAAGGTGGGGTTAAGTAAAGTTAATACACTTAGCCAAATTAACATGTTAACTAGACTAGAGGTTGGGGTTAAGTAAAATTTAATACACTTAGCCAATTTGATATGTTAGCTGGACTAGACCGTAGGGTTAAGTAAACTTGAACACTTAACCATCAGATTGTGATAAATGAATAGGGTTAAGTCTAAAACATGAAGGGATAATACTTAACCATTAATAAAGTGTTAGTTAAAACAGATGGGCAAGGTTAAGTTAAAAAGGAACACTTAACCATTACATGATGAATGAACAGGGTTAAGTAATAAGAAATACTTAACCAATATAACTTGGTTTGTGGTAGGGTTAAGTCAACATGAATTAATGATAACACTTAACCAGTTTATCAGGATAAATGAAGAGGGTTAAGTTAGCTTGAATTGACTAAGGACACTTAACCAATCCAAATTGACGAGAAAGAGAACTAAGTAGTAAACCTTAGTTAAAAGGAGCTAAGTAGTAAACCTTAGTTAAGAAAACAACGATTCTGGAAACTAAGTGGTAAACCTTAGTTGGCAAAACTAAGTAGTAATTCTTAGTATAACACGGGAAGGAGCGAACGTCCGTCTGATTAAAACGAAGGCTCCAACGAATTGGGTTACGAAGTCCGAGGCTTCGAGGGGATGTGAGGGTACTCTTGGTATCCCTCTGTGAGGCTGCAGATGATCCTCCTGGGCTCACAGAGGTTAAGGTCTGCGGTAGAAGAACCAAGGGTATGCCTTGGTTGCAAAATATGGCAACCTAAAGACTAGGATGGACCAGCGTGATTCGACGAGAAACCGGTAGCCCTGTGATAGCAACTCGTCGTCTACCATCCATCTTGAGTCAATCGAGATACGTGAAGCGGAAAGGCGGAGAACTCCAAAAGACCATATACTTGCTATCTAGTTATGAGTGAGGATGGCCATAGGTTAGTGGGGCATAGGGGGCCTACGTATAGTTCTCATTTTTCAAGGTGTACCTTTCATTAGTTGAGAGAGGGGTCGAGTGGGACCATAACCACTGGAATAAAAACAGACCTTAGCATCTGCATCGGTAGATTTCTGAAAGCTCCCGACCGAGTTCTGTGTTTCTTGATTTGCCCTGCCACAGGACTCGGGCCGCACATTACAGGACATGTGCATCTAGACAAGCGATAACGATTCGTGATACATGCGTGGGGAAGTCTAGGAACATATACCACTCTAGGTAGTGTGTCCTAGACTTGGGGGCATCGTTCGACAGGTAGCATAATTCCTAGTTGGACTAGGTGGCATAAACCCTGAATCCGAGAAGCGTTCAGCAGATAGCGTAAACTCTAGTTGAATCTAGAAAGCACTTGATAGAAAACCCTAGATTAGATCTAGGTAATAAATGATAAATGTATGCCTGAAGGCAATGGAAACTATAGGAATTGGGATCACGTTATCGTTACTAGTTGGGACCCTAGTTAGGTGGAGCAGAGATATAGAAACCAGTATAACAAGGAAATAGCGAAGCGGCGAAAGTATTAGAGCATATCCAGTTTATCTTATCTTAGCATATCTGTGTTAATCTTGTCTAATCTTGCTGACCCTATCATCATGGTGTTATCTTGTATTCAGTTAATTCATATCGTTTTGTTTTTCCATGTTCACATGCTAGAAGTAACTGAACTTACTCAGGCTTTATGTCTGACTCTGTTTTTCTTTCGTCTTCTTTTCTTCCGTTCCCCCCCCCCCAGGTAGTAAAGGAGGGAATAGTATAGCTCAGGTTAAGTTGGACTGTCACTCTTTCCCAGCTTGAAGATTTGTCGAAGTTTTGCTTGGATTCTTTTTTCAGATGCTATGGCTGGCTCTTGCTACATTGGGGAATATAAATGTTGTTTTATGCTTCTTTATTTTAGGACAGATGATACTCTGATATTGTAAAGAAATCGTTGTACAAACTATCTTATCAATAAAGTAAAGTTTTATTTTCCGCTGTTTAATTTCTGTTTGTCTTGTAATTTATCTGCATCTTTTACCCTAAATGCTCCACAGAATTTAGTGCATTCCCTTTGTGAGTGACACTAATGGATGTGGGGGTGTTACACGTTTTTTATTTTTCAGTTGGATGCAACTCACAGTTGCCCCCATATAATAAGAAAAAAAAAATCAAGGCAACTGTATATTAAAATTTGCAAGCCATACAGACGCAACTCAAAGTTGGGCCCATTAAAAAACTAAAAAAAAATGGTGTAACCATGAGTTGCTCCATATTATGGCAATTATGTTATAAAACGAACACAGAACAGAAGAAATAAGAGAGAGAGAACATTTCTATTCATTCAGATGTGTATTTCTTTCTATTACATTGGCTCCTTTATATATAGACTTTGGAGCTGATGTTTAACTTTTTCCCATGATGTGGGACTAAACAGAGAACTAATAAAAGCATATTCACAACATTTATATATATATTACAACACTCCCCCTTGAATATGCGTCTTCAAAACTTGAATGCTATGCTAACTTGAAGTTGTCCCTTTTAAAACATATATGATGATTGCTCCCCCTTATTATTATCTTGCTTGCATATATCCGTTCCGTCGATACAATCATTGTCTGTTGCCTTCAAAACTCTATCAGGAAAACCCAATGGGAACCTTGAACAAGAAAAAGAGTATAGCGTCTGATATTATGAATATCATATTAAAATGATATTCCTTAAAAGAGTTTTATTCTTCAGGATCAAAACAATGCCTCATTAAAAACATTTTTATGAAAAACCCTGTGGGAAAAATAATAAACAAGGAAAAGAGTGCAAATTCATTTCATCTTTAGATAACTTGTTTTACAATGTTACCGTAAGGGTTGATACTTCCGAATCAAGATAATGCCTCATTAAAAACCTTACTAACAAAAACCCAGTGGGAAAAATATTAGTGAAGGAAAAGAGTACATTATAACATATTTTTATATGCTCCCCTTATTTATAACTCATTACTCAATTAATCTATTGATGTAGTCGACGCATGCCAATTTTGTATATCATCTTTTGGAATGTTGATTTGGAAATTGCCTTTGAGAACAAATCTACCCTCTTTTCTTGAAACTGAATTTGTTTCTCCTCTTTCTTGTTATCCTTTCATGCATATGTGAAGAGAAATTTAGAAGAAATGTGCTCCATCTTTTCATACTTGATATAATTCACTTGAATCTAAGCCATGCAAACTGCCTTGTCTTCTTCATAAATAATAGTTTACTACATCAAAATATGTTTGATACTTCTGGATCAAAACGTTGCCTCGTCAAAACCTTACTAACAAAAACCCGATGGGAAAAATCTTAGTGAAGGAAAAATAGTACAACATACAATGTTATATTTACTACGTCAAAAGTAGTATGATACTTCTGGATCAATGTTATGCCTCGTTAAAACCTTATTAAGAAAAACCCAGTGGGAAAAATCTTAAATAAGGAAAAAGAGTACATTATAACTTATTTTTGTATGTTACTTTTGGGTTGATACTTCTGGATCATGACCCATGCCTCATTAAAACCTTAATAAGAAAACCCAATGGGGGAAAACTTAGTTAAGGAAAAAGAGTGCATTATATCATACTTATGGATGCTCCCCCTGATTTTAAATTTCCTTTGAATTCGTATTCTTCTTTCAGTAACTCAAATTGCTTACAAATACATCTTAATAGAGTTTTTTCTTCTTTTAAAATTTCATGTGCATTTTCATGCTTCAGGCATGCTTTCTTATTTAAAATGCCTCCTTTTTGTGATTTGTATGATACTAATATTCATTTATGAATACACTTCAGGTGCTTATAATTTTCTGTTTCAATCGGACTTGCATGTTGCAATACATATTTGATGAATAAGACAACTTTCATTACTAAGCAGGAAGTAATCTACTCATCTTGAAGTATATCAAGATTTTCATTACAACAATACTTAGAAGAATGTTGCAATCTATCATCTATGTTCTTGGTATTCTTTATAATAACAAATGTTATTTATGTTCTTCAGGAACTTATATATATTATAATAAGTTTTGCATATCGCAACTACCACTTCAATGAATATTAAGAGTTTTATTACAACAATTTTTGAAAGCAAGAAGTGATCTACTCATCATGAATTATTTCAAGATTTTCATCACAACAATACTTAAAAGAATGTTGTAATCTACATTTCTTTCTCTTTATCACTACCAAAGTTATTTAAATTCTTCTGGAATTTGTATACTTTCATTGTTTATACCTTCAGGGTATTATAAGTGTTTTAAACACTTTTACCACTTTAATCAATCCAGTTATCTCTGAAAATAAAATGCTCATGGCATTAATATGTTGTTGACACTCTATGGTGCTTCAGTTATTATATATATTTCTATTTTTATCTTATGAACTACAAGTTCATATCTTATGGACTACAGGTCTATATATCTTATTTAGGAGAATTTCATGATGGCCAATCATATTTCTCTCTAATATGGGATTTTTAATCCATTTATAAATATAAGCGCTTCATTATTTATTAATTTATCATCGATGATTATTTCTTACCAGTTCTATACATAATTTATTGAGATCTCAAAACTTATCATGCTTTAGGTACCTAAACCACTTCTAGGGTTATTTTGACAATCATGTCATGTGTTTCTTTCAAAGTAGCCTTAAGTGTTTCTTCAGGAACACTCACCTCCTTTATTTTGCATCTTTGTGACTTACTTCAAAGATATTTTGAACTGACTTTTATACCACATTTTCATCTGTGATTTACACCTTTTGATCCTTTGGGGATTCAAATGTATATTGGAGAAAGTCTATTGGGGACATAATTGATAATTTATGCAAGTTACTTAATACTTT
Source organism: Allium sativum (assembly GCA_030737875.1). Taxonomy (NCBI): domain Eukaryota; kingdom Viridiplantae; phylum Streptophyta; class Magnoliopsida; order Asparagales; family Amaryllidaceae; genus Allium; species Allium sativum. The sequence goes on from JASFAX010001863.1 coordinate 19,561, forward strand.
GCATAATTCTATATGTTAGCAAATATTTAACATCGATGATTCATTTATCCTCCCCCTCAATGTTGACAAACATTGTCACTTTAAATAATAAACCTACTTTGGATTCATTTTTGATCCATTATAGCATCATAGCTAGCAAATACATTAGATGTATTTCAATTATAGGAGGATAATGCTATTATTAATTGATAAGATGCATTCATATTACATTGCTTATTCCCTTTCATTGATCTGATGACTTGGAGGAATTTTCTATCATTTGAATATGCACATGACTTCAGGTCACTCAATACTGATGTCATTCGACTTTCTGAAATATAAAATAATATATGCATAATTTATAATATTAGCTCATTACGACTTCAGGTTGTTAATAAAATTTTCACATATATGTGTATATACGTGTGTCCACGTATTACATACGTAATTGATTTGCATATTCTTTCTCATTCAAGTTATTGATTTTAGAACAAATTGTTTATAATGTTCCAATCATTAATTTTTTCTTATCAAGCAATGTCAACGTGAATCTTAAAGATCGTTTCATAATATCCAAAATATCTGATTGGGAACTGTATTGAACTTCTGGTTCACATGAAATATACGAACAACTTCGATTTGTTAATCCATATTGAACTTCTGGTTCAAATAATACATAAACAATTTCAAGTTTGTTAAACTATATTGAACTTCTGGTTCAACTGTATTGAACTGCTGGTTCCACTATATTGAACTTATGATTCCGCTGTATTGAACTTCTGGTTCCACTGTATTGAATTTCTGGTTCCACTGTGTTGAACTTCTGGTTTAAATAAAATATATAACAACTTCGAGTTGTTAAAATTTATTCTTTAATAAAATATGTAAATATAAATATATTAGCAAGATACAACTCATTTTGAAAATTGTGAAATCTTTGGATATCAACTTTATTAATGTTATTATTTCACATTATTTCAATAAAGCTTCAGGCTTTTGAATTATCAAGTATTTCAAATTCATTGATTGAGGAACTTCGAGTTCCTATGCATATATATACACATACACATGCATATCAATTTTATAAATTTATGATGAACTTCTGGTTCTCAATCTTTTAACATACTTCTAATTTAGAAGCTTTTACATTCTTGCTCATTGACAAGATTTCAATCTTGTATACTTTATCAAAAATGTTTATATAATATATATATATATATATATATATATATTTCAAGACTTCAGGTCCAAGACTTTGAGTTATACAATTTCCAGTATAAATATTTTCTTTGCACAACTTCAGGTTGTGGTTCTATCCTTTCTTCCATAACAATAGTTATTACTAGCTAAATACATCGAATAATAATACATATGTTTTATACAAACATACATCAATTAACTTACAATAGTCAATGCATTTTATACATTTATAATAATATGGTAATACAATATGTATTACCATAACAATACACTTAATGCATTTATTATAAAAATAACGAAAATAACCATTATACAGTCTAAATATATGAATCAAATAAATAAATTTTACTTAAAACAACATAACATAATTTGGATCTAGCTACAATATTGATCAAAACTGAAATAAACAACTTACAGTTGTACTGCATTCCCAATAATCATATTTTCTAAAATATCATATACATGCATAATATCTGATCCAAAATTGAGTAGAAATGCATAATTATAGAACCGAGATTTTACATTCTTTAATATGAATGATTCGAAAAACTTGCAGATCTGTACATAAAAAATTACATGTTTCAAATTATACTATCCATATATGGATCTTTTTTTTTATATCAAAATTACTTCTTACCATCATAGAAACTGCAGGTTCTAAGTTTTCCATTTTTATAATAAAAATTACTTTTGCATTCACTTCCGGTGTGCGAAATTAAGATCAATATTTAGATCTTAACTTAATATGATATTCGAGATGCATATTTTCGTTAGTCATTAAATTTGCATCATTATCTTTGATATTTGAAAATATTTCAATGTAAATTCTTTTATAGACATATCAGAATATAATATCGCTTTTGGGATATTGCATAAACACCATTTATGCAGTTTTAATATCTTTTTTTTTATAAATATTTATCGCCTTTAATTGTAGAAATCTCTTCTGAAGATATTTTATTATTTTCAAATAAACAGATCTCTTCTAGAGATATTTTACCTTTTCCAAATATACAAATATCCTCTAAAGATATTTTGTTATCATCACTTCTGAGATGTACTTATCTCTTCCACAGATAAATATATACAAACTATTGAAATGTCATATCAATATACAAAAATACATTCAAACCTTAAATGCATTAACAAAATTAGGTGCATTAAATAAAAATAAGATTCAAGAGAGAAAAGAAATCACTACTTCTGGAGTGTATGATATTCTTTCAGGGAACATATCTTTACATATGTAATTGCATTGCAACAAAAAAAATTCTAACATCTCTTCTAGGATGTTGGATTTGCTATATAAAATTAAATCTCTAAAACATCTCTTCAAGAGATTAACATGTATACTATGTCTTCAGGATATTCAATTAATATAAACTGTACATGAAAGATGTCAGTTAAATGAAACATGTTTAGAGATTTTCTATTGAATCTAATGTTTTTGTCACATATTATAATGTGTGTGTCTCTTTTAACTTCTTCTGAAAGTACAATTTTTTTTTATGTCACAATTTTAAGAAAGCTTCGGGCTTTTGTTTCATCTTTCTCATTTGCATATGAACTTCAGGTTCTTTATTTGCATATGAACTTCAGGTTCCTTATTTGCATATGAACTTCAGGTTCCTTACTAAAAAAAATTGTATATGAACTTCAGGTCATTTACATATGATTTTCAGGTTCCTAATTGGTTTACATCATGAGTTTTCAATCTCACTTCCAGTGATAAATAAATATTGCTCTTGAATTTAAATGCTATACCATTATATTCCATACCCATAATTCTGTTGAATATATTTTTTTTATTTTTTTTTATTTTCAAGAGATATTTTGTCTTTAGTCTATCCAAAAGAATCACATACGAAGAATAATAGTAGACTGGAAAGGATAAAACTAGATCTACCTCTACATCATCAATAATGTAAACAATACATATATAATCAAATCTCCATTTGAATTTGGGAACTCAAAATTAGATCCGCAAAGAATTAAAAGAATATATCTACACATATTTAGGATCAGAACAGATAATTAGATCTAAAAAGTTAGATCCACTAAAATAAAATCTAGATCTACAAAAACTGAAAAAGAAAAGTGATCTAGAAGTATGGATCACATCTAAGCAGAAGACACAAACAAGTTCATATATGTAGATCTATATGATTTCAAAACATAAAAAAATAACTTACATGATAGACCCATAAATATAGATCTAGAATATTTCAAACAATAGCTCTAATAGAGCTTCGTGCTGATAACGTGTTATAAAACGAACACAGAACAGAAAAAATAAGAAAAAGAGAACATTTATATTCATTCAGATGTGTATTTCTTTCTATTACATTGACTCCTTTATATATAGACTTTAGAGCTGATGTTTAACTTTTTCCCATGATGTGAGACTAAACAGAGAACTAATAAAAGCATATTCACAACATTTATATATATATTACAACAAATTACAAAATTTGCTCGACTGAGCATAAATGTCTTGTTTGTTAATAAGTATGAAAACAGGCCTTAAAGCGCAATAGTTTTGAAAACTAGACCACCTGCAAAATTTGTCCTACTTTAAACTGAAGCAGCTGAACTGTCAATTGAATTTCAATCTCAGCTCAAACCCATGTAATTTGGCGACCTCGATCGAAGATCTATCTCTTTTCGTTCTTATTTGCTTTCTTTATTAGATTACCTTTTATCTTGATTTCAAGCCTAAAACTATAGTCATATAATCGCTAGTTATTGGATTCTGGTCGCTTTTAGCATTGAATTCTTCTACAATTGTTTTGGATTCCGATAATGCTATTGTGTCTATTTCTTAATTCCAATCCTTACAAAATTAATATTTTATTTCTATTTTTATGTTTATATTTGGTGCAGATTGAATTAGAAAAGTTTGCGTGCAGAGTCATAATGGTGGGTTGCCTCAGCCTGATTGAAACTAAAAAAAAATCTTCCCAGTTGCCATTCACTGATTTTCAGGTAAAATTTCCTATGTGAGCTTTTAGTTTCTGTTATTGGACTGACTGTGTACAAATCAAACTTTCTTGCTGCAGAATTTCATAATAATGAGCAATAGACAAGGAGAATCTACCACTTTGCCTGATATACTTCGCAGAGTAGTTGCCATCTAAATTTCGTTCTTCTTCTGTGAGTGCACACTACAATATGACAAGTACACTTTCAATTTGCTCTTTTTCATCATATATGCTCTTTACCTTTCATATTCTTTAGTTATACCTTATGTGATATCTGTACCCTCTTTCTCTGACCTACAGCTAAAGTAAAACACATGTTTCATTTCATGTAAATGCTTCAAATCTTTCTATCCTCCAGTTACATGTTTGTGTGACTCTAAAGCACTGGGAGTATACAACCAGTCACGAGTGAATACAATTTTATTTTTTTGTCATGGGCTCCTAATCAAATATGGTTTATGCACCATCCTAGGCTCTTCCTTTGTCAATAAGATCCAGCTTAATTATGTAATGCGCACACTTATCCATCACATGGTGCCCTGTAGCATACCAGGTTGAATCATGTACACAATTATACAAACTTCGGTTTAATGACTGGATTCTTTGTAATTTCTTCTTTTTTATGCTAAATTATTAAAACCATGGGAAGAATTTATGACTTGTTGATGTTCATTTGGCAAATACTGGTTTAAACTGTAAACCAAGGTTTGAGGTTTTGGAAATACCTTGATTCCGGTCGTTTCGTTCTGGTCCAAAACCATTCGATTTTTTTTTTTCTGTTGAGAAGTTTTATAGAAATAAAAAGAAAAATAAATAAATAATAATAACATTTGTGTTTCAATTGTATAAGCACTCTTAATCTGAAATTTTAACTTTATAAACCTGCAAAATAATAAAATACATGAATAATGTAACTAGGACAGTCAAACACGGAGTAATATTTAAATATATATATATGTATATATACACATACATATACATATATACATACATACATACATACATACATACATACATATATATATATATATTCAGAAGTTAAACTGACCGGAGTCGTAAAACCCTCCATATTGCACCTAGCTTGGTCCGCGAGCACCACATAAGTGGTTGATCTTAACGTATGCACATGGTAAGCTCATCATGTTTCATTTATATCTTATTTTTTATTGAAGATAAATTACACATCATGTTTCAATTAACTAAACAAATAGTGTCTAATGCTATGAAAAATAAATAGTTAAACTCGAAATCGGAATTTGAACCAAAATTCCCTAGTTTTACATATGGGATTGAAATTCCTTAAATTACAAAAGATCGAAACTGAGGTCTCCCAAATATTTTAAACTACTCGTACGTATATCTCATCCAACTTTCAAAAATTCTCTTCCACCTTGGCGAATTGTAATTCTCAAACTTGTTACAGACTGGATTATAGTCATCTCTTGAATAACATTCAGGTCTTACAGAAACCACTAACGATCAAAATTCAATTTTTAATCCCCATTGGAACCATTTAAGTCAAAAATTTTGCGACTTGGGCCCAGGTTACTGGCATCATATGCATGAAGATTGGGACATGGTTCTTTTGAGCATGTATCCTCATCTGAATTTAATTGTGCTTGCCTTTTGCTATATGTTTGGTCAGAGTATCTGTGATCTCCATTTTTATCATTTTGCATTTGGTCTGAAAATATGCAAGGGTTTTTCAATCTTTGATTTCTTGAATATACTGGTAGATAGCTGAATTCTGTCTGTAAACTTGCATTTTCATCTACATCAAAAGTTTGATTTGCAAGACTTCCATTTGTTGCATTAGCTACAAGTTCAGATAATCGAATTTTTGTTGCTTTAAGACTGGGTAAACTTTGATTCTGTTTTTCAAGAGTTTCTTGGGCTTTCTGCAGCAGGGATTGCAAATATTTTCCTTGAGCTTCCATACGGAGTTGTAAGCGTCTCTGTACCTGCATTAGTGGCTCTATGAATAATAATTTGATTAAAATCATGTGATAGCTGATTTTTATAGTTTAGAAAACGATTAACGTGTAACTTGTACATATTTAAAAGCGCTTAGCGGGATTGTAATGGAGAAAGTGCAAACAGTTATAACGGAGATAAACGAGGATATGACCGAAAATAAAAGAAGTGCAAAAGACTTCATTTGATAAGATATTTAAAGTTAATTTATTCTTATTATCATATTATTTTTATAGGAAAAATGATATAGTGTTTAGCTTTATAACTACCAAAGAATATCATGATTTATACGGTTCAAATTTGATGACTATAATAGATTTCTAATTTTTATTGAGCATTTCTATGTCTTAAACTTAGGTCTTTATCATAACTTTGATATTTTGGTTTAAAAGAGAACTGGTAAACTTAATCTTTTAATATTAATGTTTCTAAAGAGGGCGCTAAAAGCTTTAATTTAGTAGGCGAAGTGGAAAAAACATGGTTTACAGCGGTTCTTCTGTTTAATGACTAACGATAAATTGAAATAACGTATCGGTCAAAAAGAGCTATGCGACATAGTGGAGATTAGTTGAGCTTTAATTGCACAACTCGAAACATTAGTTTCATTTTAGTGCGAGGTCATAGGTACACAGAGTGATTATTATATCGTGAACAGTAAAATGTAGTATTGGAACCTTTCAGATTTGCCGTCTGTTTAAACAGAAGTAAACATGGTCCTTTGAATCCCACTTCCGTTTCTACCATCAAATGAGTTCTGGTAGCATAGATCTCAAAGTTTTACAGTACTGAATAAAATCACTTTCCAGTCCTTTCAAATTGATCTTACCTCTAGGTGTTCATTCAGTTTTCTCTGAACCTCCATTTGCTTAAGAAGAGCTTCATTTATTTGCATGAATCTGAAATTAATTTATTCTCAGTTATATATTTATTATTATCATGCTTATCCCATGAGTACAACATGGGAACTAGTTTAAAATTCTCTTACTTGTTTGCTTCTATTCCTACGTCTCCATTGGTAGATTCAACTACATTATATCTAGCATCCGCTGCTGGAGTGCATCCTACCACTGCAATGCAAAATAATATGTGCCATAATTCCAGTTTTGAAATTTCAATTGGTGAATTTTGGGTTCATTTCCTTACCATCTTTTGTAGGCCTAGCTGTTGATTGAACCGGAAGATTTTTACTAAGCCTATATTTCTGAAAGAAAGAGAGGTAAAAACATAATAACACTTTCACTGAAAAATGAAAGAATGAGTAGTCAGAGACACATACACATACACATACACATACACATGAGAAGAATTATGTAATTCACCTTAGTCTCTATTCTAGATGCAAAATTTGAAATCTTGGCACAAGTCATTCATAAGGCTGACCATTTTTACTTCAAACGAAACTACTCAGAAAACAGTGATCAGGCCCAACCCAAGGGCAAAACAAGCAAGCTCGTTGGCTTGGTTGATCGCTCAGGGAAAGCAACCACTTAGTCATCCCACCATTTATTTAATATTCTTTTCACAAATTTCATTACTATTAACTGAAGAATATATTTTTATCTTCTAATTGCTGTTGGCTCAGTAAAAACTGGTATGGCCTATATTTGATTAAGAGAAAAGGTGTTTTATAAAAGATAATATTACATTTGCAAATACAATTTATCTGTTAAGCATTCGAATTTATGGGAATTTTAAACGGACTCCTTGAAAACCAGACCATAATATTGTAACGGAATTGTTAAAGGGGCTTCACATTTGGTTAAGAGGATGATAATTCTGAAGGGACTCCAGCTTATTATTATTAATTAAAGGGAGTCTGGTTTATTTTAAAAAAGAAAAGAAAAAAAAAGTGACCTAACTATCATGGGTTCGACATTTATGTTAAACCCTAACTTACTAAATTCAACGGAAGTAACAAACGTGCAAATGATTAAACATCTCAATTACACTAATTCGATACAACATATTATATCAACATTTTCGTTTATGTATTTATTTTAAATTAACCATACAAATTTCAATATGAAATTACAATTAATTACCTAATCCGATGTCTTCTGATCACCCACGGGCACGGAAATGTCGTGTCTCCATTACGTTAACTATATACATTTTTTATTGTTAGTGCGACATTAAATTATAAGCATTACTTAAGGTTTAGGTTTTATGGTTTATATTAACGAGGATTATAGGAGGTTAATATCGAAATTTTAATTTATATGTTTAAGGAGAAGCTAATTTATTTTGTGTTTTCTATAACAATTATACAATAAATAAAAATTGGTCATTTCTTTAACTAAATGTAGAGTCCCTTTTAACAATCCCCTATTTTAAAACCTCTAAACAGACTCTCTGCGAACAGGTCCCCAGCAATTTAAACATCAGCTTTCTGTTCTTTCTTTTCCATTATACTTCAGTACTTTGACACTAAAACCTTGTCTGCTATGCAATTTGGAACTCAACAATTTAAAACTTCCAAATGGACGTTTTGAAAACCTAGCCCCAACAATTCGGAATTCGGACCCATCTTCTTTCTTTTCCATTGTAATTTAAAATTAAATCTTAATTCGCCATGAAAATCCTACAATCTAATTCTTCTTCATCGGAGGGAAAAAATTTCCTCCTCAGCTGAAGAAGAATGGTTCTCTTAAGAACATCAAACACATAAAACATAATTGCCATTTGGTATTTAAAGAATCCGACGAATGTGAATCAAGCGAGGAAGAAATTGACAAATGAGATGATCTGAAAGTCACATTCTGTTAGTAGGTTATAAAATTAGTTGGTTGTTATTGGTTTAGTACTTCAGGTTGCAGCTGAAGTTTTTCTGCAGTGTTATAAATCCAACCCCTCAAAATTGTCTTAAGTATTATTTTTATCCAATTATCCTTTATGTTTCTGTTTTATACGACCATTTATGTAGGGTACAACCTGTTAGCTAGGGCCGTCCTGATAATTACTAATTCCCAGGTAGTCTGGGATTGTAATTCGTGGCTCTCTCACAATACATGCGAGCTCAGAATATACACATATAACATATGCATCAGTGTATAATACAAACTATGTGTGTATACAAGCACATGGGCAGTGGAGAAATCGTCGCTTTGTACCTGCAGATGACTTTTAAGGTGATACAATGTTAGACCTGGAATGCCCATGAGCCTCCTGACTGTTTTTGGAGTTGCCTCTGCACATGAACGTCACTAGTTTTAGCTTCTATTCCTATTTCTTTCGTTTTTTTTTTTTTTAAAAAAAAAAAAAAAAAAAAACATGTAGTAACTTTGATACTTACTGTCTGGTCCTCCAAGTTGATTCACTGCTTCGATAAAGAGCTCATGCAGTTCTACTGTCCATTTTAGCCTCGGCTTAGCATTAGTTGACAACATAATCCCGATTTGCTATGAATATTATCTCGTTGTAAGAATTATTTCCTCTGAGAATTTACCTCTAGAAGAAATGATGTCATTCATTTCCCTGTACATACAAGTGGAAAATTAGTATACATTGTTGAATTCATGCTTGTTGAATTGTGTTTGTTTTCTTTTCTTACCTCACCCGCGAGAACTGCATATCTTGTACTTGTTATGTTCATTTTTGATTGAGTAGCAAAATTCCATATATGATATTGTAATATGCACCCTGCTGTATTTATATGACAGTAAGGAATATCAGTAACCTTCAATATTGTGGGGTTCTCACATCCTTCTTTATTCTTTCAGTTCACATGCTAATATTTCACCCGGGCTCAAGTATTGATTCTTCATCTTTCATTCATTCTTTGTTTTTTCCTTTTCTTTTCTTCTTTGGGGTATAATTTCACTTGCTATATGTTTTGTCTAGGAATAGGTTCATAATTAACAATCCATTTTGACATTGCTGCATTACTTGCATGTTCTCATATGAACTTTACCATTTATATTTTACGTTTGAAGTACGCTGAGGTTCTATTCCATTTGAAAATAGAGCGTGTTGTAGTTTATTATAGCTTTTTTTACATTATAAGAACATAACCTGTCTGAGGCTGATTTTAAGGCATGGTTTCTGAAGAAAGTTGTAAGCTAAAGGCAATTCGCATTTGACCAATATTCAAAATACCAATGCTTTAAGATTTTTTGTATACTAGGAACATATTTGTATCAATTTAGCACTGGTTTTTATGTAACATAAATTGTATTTTGTTTTGACGTCTGTCTTTTGTGTTTTGTTTTGCTTGTGTATATCGTTTTGGTCCGTGATCTGTCCTCGAATACAAGTGCGTCATTATTTTTAACTTGTGACAAGAAAATTAAGACAAAAAGGTTGAACGAAATGTATAAGAAAGTTTCGTAAAACTGAAACGAAAACTCTTGCATCATGGCTATAGTACGCAAAATGTGCTATTTATTGGTTTGCTACGTGGTTACAAACAGCACGACAAAGCCATGTCTGTTTATTCATTTACAAACAATCACAGATAGCAAACCTTTGATATTATATACATTCAGCAGAGCATGACTCATAAACTATAATGTATATTAGCTGTGAATTAATTGCCTTGAGCAATTAATTAAATTATCAAAGTAGGTGGTTGAATTACTAAGGGATAGAGAGCATACAAAATTTGGGATCTTATCACAGTTTTCTTTTGTAAGTTAAACTGCTTTGAAGTCAGTGTTCCAGAAACCATCGTAATTAGTACTATATTGCAAAAGTTTGATGTCACTGTTCTCTTTGTATTCTTTATATGAACGTTAAAATCATGTGTTTTTTCATTGTAGTGTTAAATATCTTATGATTTTAAGTGTGAATTTTCACCTTTTTGTTGTAATCAATGAAAAATGAATTTGTACATAAAGATTATTTGTTAGTTCCCGTTCTTGAGCAATATCAAGAATGTGGTGGAAATCAAAAAGCTAAAGGGGTGTTGCACTGTTTAAGGTGCTCTTGATCCTATTCATATATATAGTTCTTAATTGTAAATAAAGCTCGTATAAGATCTTATTTTTAAGTGATGTTACGATATGATATATTTATAGATTAAGATTTTGAATTGATAAATAAAATTTACTTGTAAGATCCTATATTTTAGTAATATTAAAATTTATAATTCATTTTAGAGAATTTTTGGAAGTTGACGAAAAGGGTAACATCAAAAGTATCTTAAGTATTGTTAAAGACACACTGCAGCTTTGTGGGATACTAAATGCTAGTCAGGAACGGTTTTTCATTTGATCAAAGTGGAGGTAGTTTCTTCCATTTTTTCGTTGTCATGCATGGCTTAAATATTCTTCTCAGTTCATAGGTAGCAACTCAAGTTCGTAAACTTGTTATCAATGCTAATATCTGAAAAATACTAGTACATTGTGATGAGCTAATCATTATCGTTATTGCAATGGTTTCCCTTTTTTAACTACGTTCTTTATGGAACTCCATTAGACCGTTATTCAAAGAAGTTTCTTTGGAAAGTGATAGTTATGTTATCATTTGTGTCAAAATTTTGTGTCTTTACGTAGACTTTTCCTATATTTATCGGGTTTACCCATGCACCAAACTTACCATACCACTTGGTGAATGAATTGTTCTGTCCCCATCCCTATGTGTCCGGTGTGTCCATCCAATTACAACCCCTGATTTTCATTTTTTGCATTTAAGTCTCTCAATTGTTCTGATGACTTAATTGCAAAAGATGGAAATCAGGGGGCTGTGATTGGGTTGGCACACAGGGGATGGGTAAAGAAAAATTGGTAGTATTTTTGAGGCATCAGTCCAAGCACTCATTAAAACTCTCCTTTTGTATCCTTCTGCTGTCTACCAATGACTGGAAATAGCCTTTCCTTATATTTATTACTTCAGTATTTTTCATACGCCAAAGTTAACTCGTTTACACTGCCAATCATTTTCTCATGTGCAGTCTGAAGATAAGATAATGGAATTTTACAAGTCAACACGAATAAAAAGGACATAATCTATCGTTCTCTGTACACTTTAGAATTTTGTAAATGAGGAACATATAGAGTTGTGGAAGCATCCACTTTATCCAAAGGTGAAGCATCATTCCTTTTGGGTATATCACAACTTTTTATGGGCTAACTAAAGCTAGAAATTTCTTGCTAACTACTTATTGTCGTTAGCACAAAAACTTTTCTATATTCATTTAATTTATTAATTATTCCCTTCTTGGTGACTGCCTCATTTGGATACATGTTAGTTGCTAGAGGCACATGCATGCACTATTTTTATGCTATATTGATGTAATTTTTTAATACTTTAGAAGAAACAAACAAACTGGTAAACTGCTAAAAAAATTAAAGTTGTGTCTGTTTGCTATAAACATTTTTATTTATGAGGGTTTGTATACAAAGTTCCTATGTTTAAAGTTCATAGGCGGAAAGTCCCTATAGTAATGAATATATAAACAAGATCTCTATTTTTCTGAATTACAAAACACAAAGTAGTTTGCAGCCTTTTGATACAAATGTAAGTTAACCTGTGTTTTCCAAAATTTTGTATTCATAAATAATAATAATTGTTATTTAAGTATAGTTTTATTGGGTTTTCACCAATTTTGAATTTTAGTTTATTTCAAGAACAACAAGTATCATTGTATTTTCTATTAAAAAAGTACAAGACGTTTTGCATTTTCTTTTGTTTTAAAAGTAGATATCTAATTTGCAAATCATTTTTACAGACGTGTTTCTTACAACATTAAAAACATGGATCTGTAGTATTTTTTATTATTTATTTTAATCATCCATTTGAAATGTTATTAAAAGGGTGTTGTTGATGAGACTCCAACAAGGTGATGACAAATTTAAGGAGATTTTAAGGAGGGATTTGTTAAGTTTCGGCATTCTCTGCGTATTGTACGCGCTTCACCGTGTCTATCGGAGTCAACGGTCGAAGTCTCTCATGCCGGCGTTCCGATTGAACATTCCCCATCGCCTCACATCGAGCATATAATTTGGTATTGGCAAGCACTTATTGTAACAAAAGGAATCCTCATTGTTACATGCCACTAATACCATATATATATATATATATATATATATATATATATCACGATCTTTCTTAATATCTTGCGATGTGGGACAATTCTCCCGTTCAATCCACGCACCCATTTCATTCCAATGCGAGTCACACCTAACAATCTTCACTTTGGCGAGCATTGCTCAAGTCACCTTAGAGTTACGCCTTAAGTCCTCTTCATAGTTGGCTAGGCTGCTACACCGAGTTCTCATAAGCAGTGGCATCAGACTGCTTTTACCATTGTATCTCCGCCTTGACGAGCATTCCATGCTCAAGCCCCTTTGGAGCCATGCTTCGGTCATGCTACACATACCGGTCCCCTCGAACCATGGAGCTCTGATACCATGTTAAGTTTCGGCATTCCCTGTGTATCGTACACGCTTCACCGTGTCTATCGGAGTCAACGGTCGAAGTCTATCATGTCGGCGTCCCGATTGAACATTCTCCACCGTCTCCCGTCGAGCATATAATTTGGTATTGGCAAACACTTATTGTAACAAAAAGAATCCCCATTGTTACATGCCACCAATATCATATATATGCCACGATCTTTCTTAATATCTTGCGACGTGGGACAATTCTCCCGTTCAATCCACGCACCCACTCCATTCCAATGCGAGCCACACCTAACATGATTGTATATAAAAAATGAAAAATAAAAAGAGAGACGGATGTATCCTTTCCTATGTCATCATATATTGCTCTACTTAAACTCTAACATTAAAATAAATCTCCAAAAATTGATCAAAAGAAACCGCGCTACTTTAGAAACCAAACTAAATCGCCTACCCAACCTTAGTTTCTCCACCATGGCTCGAGCGAAGACAACGAAGAGAAAACAATCAGATTGGAATTCAACATAAACAACCATCATGTATTATTTTGATCATCTATGTTATCTAGTGGAATTTGATTATACTTTCCTGGTCGAATTCACAATTCATAATAAACCAACACGCAAAGTATTTTTTTATTTTATATAGCAAATTCGATTGAACATATTCATGTACTATTTCGATCAAATATTGCGTTTAGTAATCTATTTTTCATTTATACCGTCCAATATGATATTGCATTGATTTGATGCATTTTGATCACCCACGCAACTTTCTTATGTCACCATTACGTTATCAGATTCCATTTTTACTTCATATCTAGCGTTAAATTAAATTAATATTCTCTATTATTAAAATATGGTTTAAGGTTTAAATTAAGGAAGATTAGAAGGTTAGTATTGGATTTTTTTATTTATAGGTTTAAGAAGGGCTAATTTATTTTGTCCTCTCATAACAATTTTAAAATAAATTAAAATTGTATTCTCCTTAACCAAAATTGGAGTCCCATTAATATTCTCATATTAAAATGATATGCGTTTTTGGGCAATTTTGAATTTAACATAAATGATTTGCTAATGAGCATAATATATCAACAACTAATTTCGACCTGAAAATTTTCTACATAAGAAGAGGGAAAGAAAATTTAAGGAGAAATTTACCACATGAATTGAGTTTGGTTTGCCAACCCTGACAGTTTAGCTAGTAATGTAGAGATGCAATAAATTGCAAACTGGTGAAAGTTTATTGGAACAAAAACACAACTGATTATACAATGGATCTACATTATTGTATTGTCCTTTTAATTTTCATCTTCTATATAAAGACAAAAAGATTCTAGGCTCTTTTTGTCATCAATTATATCAAATTTTGTGTTCAAAAAACTGCCTTCTTAAGTATGTATAAACTTCGTTACACTTTATAATTTAAAACCACCACAGTTCTGTTACATTTTATAATTTAAAGCCACCCCAGTTATCCATCAAGTAACATGCTTATGAAAACATACTTAAATCGAAAAGGGTGGCGGTTAATATGGCTAATTTGGTGGTTTACATCAATTCGCCAAATATCACAAGTTCCTATGAGCATATTTTTTATATAAAAGAATTCCTATGAACATCTAGGAATACTTATTAATCATGTTCATCAAATAATACCTGAGCAGTTCAAGCGCTTAGCGGTTCTATAGCGACAAAGCTGTAAAAAGTTGTAGCAGGTATAAAGCGGGGATATAGCGGAGACACAAAAAGATTCGTTAGACGTAAAACCAAATATTTGAAAATTAATTAATCATATTTCTCACATTATATTTTTATAAGAAACTAATATTAATTAATCTTATATAGCAAAATAACGGAATATCATAATTTTGCATGCTAAGTTTGATGAGTGTAATTGATTGTTACCATATATTAGGCACTTATGCCTTAAATTTAGCCCTTTGTGCTAACTTTACTGAATTTTTTGGAAATAGAACTAGTCAAATCAAACTCTATATATTAATATTGCTAAAGCGGATGCTAAAAAGCCTTGATTTAGCGGATGCAGCGGAAAATAGCGGGGCTAGAAGCGGAGCTACTATTCATCAGTGCTAAACTGAAATAGCGTAGCAGTTGAAGAACATTATGGGTTATAGCGGGGATATTGCAGGGCTTTAACTGTATAGAATTATATACACAAAAAAAAAAAAAAAAAAAAAAAAAAACATAAACATGAAAGTGTTGTTATTTGACTTCATTATGTATCATCAGATGAATAGGAGCATCCTTTTTTGCTTCCAAACATCAATTCGCCAAATATCACAAGTTCTTATGATCTTTTTTCTCGAAAAGTATCCTATGAACATTTAGGAATACTTATTAATTATGTTTAGCAAATTTTATATATATATATATATATATATATATATATATATATTATATATATATATATAAGGAAGATTCCAAGGCACCCCTACTATCTAGTAGCCCTATAGCCCCTCAATATGAACTACTTATTATAATTAAATAAGTTAGCGGGAGAGAGAAAGAGTTAGTGGGAGGAAAGAAAAACATAAACATGTGATGGAAATCAGGGGAACTGTAGAGGTGCTGCACTGTTTGGGGGTGCTTTTGATTCTCTCTCTCTCTCTCTCTCTCTCTATATATATATATATATATATATATATATATATATATATATATATATATATATATATATATATAGATACATACATACATACATACATACACACACACACAACCAAACATGAAAGTGTTGTTATTTGACTTCATTATGTATCATCAGATGAATTCGAACATCCTTTTTGTTTCCAATATAAGTAAGCAAATATGAATATTTGGTGCAGTTCATTTTGAAATTATGTTTAATTGTTATTCCTGTTTTTATTCTATTGTGTCCTTTTAGTTCGAAGGGACTTCATTTTAACATTACATCAGTTTCTACTTCTGTTTTACAGGTAATAAATGAACATAATACTTTATCCTTAGTATGCTTTAAACATGCATAACAACACTTTGAATTGTCATTTATAAACATGACAAAATATGTCTTCCCTCCTTTAGTGGGAGTGCTACGCAAGTCAAAAACGTCATTATGAGTAAGATGTAGTAGATTAATGGTACTAATGGATTTTAGTAGAAACGGTTTTCTAATTATTTTCGTTAAAGAACATATCCTGCCCTTATCATTAGATTTGTTATCGTATTTATGGATCGTGTTTAATGAAATCATATTATTCGTACTTCTAATGTTAGCAAGTCCTAATTTACTTTGCCATGAAGAAAAA
This sequence comes from Allium sativum, assembly GCA_030737875.1. NCBI lineage: Eukaryota > Viridiplantae > Streptophyta > Magnoliopsida > Asparagales > Amaryllidaceae > Allium > Allium sativum. The sequence goes on from JASFAX010001863.1 coordinate 36,324, forward strand.
GAGTCAATAACACAATCATAAACAATAATTTTATTAATATTTAATATGAACATTCAATCTCTCATGTTCGTTTTTCCAACAAATATCCAGGCATTGATCAGTATATTTTTATCTGCTCAAAAATTTAAACCATACTTATGTAATTGACTATAAAAAATAGGTTCTTCCTAATTTCAGGTTCATAATATACATCATTTAATGTCAAAATTTTCCTAGACGTGTACTCCAAGCCTACTGTCTCCTTCCCGTTGATCCCTGCTTTTGTTGAATTTACCAAGGATAATTTTTTTCCTTTGACGGTTCAAGTTTTTCGAATAGACTCTTCTCCTTGCAAATGGTGCTTAGTAAAGTCAGAATCGACCCACAAAAAAACTCTATTTCAATTTTGTTGATTTTGGAGATTACGTTTGTAAATTTTCTTTTATGGACTGAGATTTGTTTTGAAGGAAACGATACCTTTTATTAAAGTGATTTGCTTTCTACAGTTGCGGCACACATTTACTTTCGTTATCAAAGTTCTTCTCATTCTAAGATTTTCTTTCTAGATCGAAAAAGTGCTCATAAATTTTATTTTTCTCTTTTTCCTTCATCACGTGGATCTTATATGGAAATATCGTTAATTAAGTCATTTATTTCTACTTAAATTGTTCTCACACCTGCAAATATTATGCAAAAATATCCAAGCTCTTATCCTTTTTTGTGTTTAAGGATTTTCCTTTAATCTTTCCAAGAAAGAAGTTGTTTGTCTGTTATGGATGAGACTTTACCTCCTATTCATATTTATAATATGTTGACTGAAATTGTTTAGGATATGCCTAATATCATTGAAATTATCTGTTATTGGCCAAAAATCAATATTTTTTTAGTAAAAACAATTAGCAGTATAAAATTTCTTACTTTTGTGTCCTTCATTTGATACTTAGCCTTTAATATATCTTGAACATCTTTGGCAGATGATTTGTTGCAACGCACATCGAACATGGTATTCGCCATTGTGTTGCATATGTTCCTTTTGCATGTGTAATCATCCTGCTTCCGTTTTAGTCTTGCTCTTGCTTGCGCAATAGTCTTGTTTTCTATTTCTTCTAACTTTGGCATCTTGAGTATAAAATCACCTTTAGTCCAATCAACTGAAAAAGCATCATCTTTTAGTAGCACATGAAATTAACACCATTGAGATTTTACAATTTGATGAATTCAAAAGAAAACTCTTTCAAACTCTATGGTACCGCTGTCGAATAACATCTTAAGATTGTCAGCGTAGATTTTTTATATTTTTGAAGTGGCACAATAGTGATAAAATCAAAATCTATAAAGATTGCTCCAAGACATGTCTATGATGCTTTCCTAAGATATTATTTAATCTCACCACTTCTTTAAACAAATGAGTGGCGTATGTTAAGACAAATCACCTTCCTATCTCCTAAGATACAATCGAACCAAGGTAATTGCTCTCTTTAATCATTACGGTAGCGCTAACAAAATTCTTAGATTATCTTATGAATTGACAGCATCGATAAGAGTATCGAATTTATAATCTGTAGTATCAAAAACCCAAGATAGTTTTCATGGAAATAAGAGAAGAGGAGATAACTAAAAAATTAAATTTATGACGCTTTTAGAGCGTTTCTGTTTCAAGAAGAAGTGAATTTTAAACAATTTTCAAATGTCACTATTCATTGTAAAGGGGTATCTTTTCGTATTTGAAATGTCGCTTCTTATACCAAATGATGATTCCTTTCGTTTGAATTAAAAAGTCGATTGTCCATTTCAAAAGTTTTATTTCTCACCATTTCCGTCCATTCAAATTATGGGTAAGGGATTTAAATCTATCGTATTTTAACTTAAATAATTGTCTAAAAATTATAATTTGGACTTGAACCCAAACGCAACCCATCTTGGCCCGTTCAGTCAGACAGATGGACAATGGCATCTCATGCGTATGTGGTGGTCATGCATGGCTTTCATCTTCACAATAGATCAAACGTTTGGGTACCCAAATATCCCAGCCTTCTCTTGATGAACCTATACATAAACAAGTATAGTTCACACTATTCAACAAAGTGAAAATTTTCACAATCCCACTTCCTCTTCTTCTTAGTATAAATTAAAATAACTCCTAGGAAATATGTTATAAAAGAAATGCAATAACAATCATCTGCCAAAATTTTAATATAAATTATATTATCATATGTTGTATGAAACTTACGTATAAGTATAGACTTCTCGTGGACTTAAATCTGTCTAGTGACTATGTATTAGAGCACGCCAAGATGAAATGGTTGATCGAATACCGAACGTAACGGTCAAATACGACGTACTAAATGTGTTTCACCCATTCATTTTCGTTTTTTAGATAGTTCATAATCTGATACATGGATTGTCCTAATGCTTGTATTTTTATTTTAGTTAAATGCACTTAGAGACTTAGGCTATAGCACTACAAGGCGTTTCACCACTTTCATGCATTCATACAGGCAGATTTATTACAAGTACTATAATGAACCATAATTTCAACCAATTTTAAATTATTAAATTAAGTTAAATTTTAAAAAAGTTTGATTTAAAATATAAATTTATGATTTATTAGCGTAAAAGCTACAATTTTGATAAAATTAAGATTAAACCAATTATAACATTCAATCAAAAAGAAAGCGGGTTAATTTATCCGCAGACCGGGTTAGGTGCACTAGGGGGGTTTTACGACTTCGGTCAGTTTCCCCCCTGAACAGATTCCCCCAAAAAAAAGCGAGCTAATCATAGTTTACATTCCTCGTTAAATCAAATTTGCATTTTAATGAAATTAAAATTAAATTTTGAGAAAATTAAATTATATGCTTTCATTTTGAAGTTAAGTATAATTTAGAAATAAATAAATTCGAGTTTTGGAATGATAATAGATGATCGCGAAATAATAGCCGTAGACAATATAAAAATGGTTTGACGTTAAAACTAAAACTAAATTTTAATTTGAATATGGGTTACATGTGTTTTTTTTAAATTTAAAGCAATAAAAACGATCGTAAAACACGAAAATTATTCGATTTCAGATTTATGAACATTAAATCAGTTGATAACAAATGAAAAAATACGGGTTTCCATGTAGACACTTTTAATCAATTTGTATAGATATCGTGAACGGGGATTTCAATAGATTTAATAAAAAGTTATGAGCGTATAATTAATCTTTTGGTATAGTGTATAAAGTCACCCAACGGACATACAAAAGTAGAGTTTTGATATTGACAGAAGTACCTATTCATTCTATATACCAGTACTCAGGCACATCCGATGGATGTGTGCATTGTTAAACATGACCTAAAGTTTGAAATGAGTTATGCGTTGACTGTTGCTACCTTGTTCTGTTTTTTGGTCATGTATAGGTTTGTAGTTGCAATGTACATGCGTATAGGACTATCAAAGTGAAATATGGAATATAAATAAGATGACCTATAGCATAGAAAGGATAATAAATAATATATATTTGCATTATTGTAGCAAGTTTCAAGAACATAGTATGCATAACATCTAATGCATCATCTTATGTGTATTGCAGCAAAAGTAGAAATAGGCATATAATAAGGAAAAAAAAAAAGAGGACGTTGGTGTACTACATATATAGGGTGCAGAATCATGTACGAAATGCAGTAACGTATGAATTTTTTGTGTGTGTAAAAGTAGCAGTGGGAATGCAAGGACAGAGATCATGTGTGCTTGCCTTATATAGCATCCTAACGTTATACTATTTCTTCAACCTATCTATCAGTTTGATAGATAAATCAAAACATGCTTTGTATGCTTATTCGAAAACATAATACATGCGGTATGGTTAGTGTAACAGTCCAAATTTTATGTATCGAAAGATCGCAAAATATTTTTATTTTATTTCCTGAGGGTTGGGTCATCCTCATATTTTAATATATTGTTTATGAGGATGTGTGACATGTCCATAATTTTCACTAATTTTGTTTGTAACCATTTTGCCTCTGTCAGTCTTGTACGGGTGATAACTTTTGACTCCGATCGATTTAGGTGCTGAAATTGGTCTCATTAGAAAGGAAATGATGTTTTCCATTCCGTAGAGTGGTCACATTAAAGATTTGGTCCAGTGGTTTGGGAGGAATCGTTGTTTTAGTGTTTTACAGTTGGTTGTTCAGGTTTTTAAAGCCATAATGGGCTGATTTGGAGAGGCTCATTAGTGGGCTGGTGGGAGACTATAAATAAGGGGTGGGGGGCATGGAGAATAGTTTACTTTCTCCATTCTCTCATTTGGAAGAGCTAGAGGTCCTCCATTACTCCATCTTCTACATCTTTCCACCATTAAAGCCTAGAGAATCAAAGATCTACATTGCTTGAAGTTAGATCTACACATTCCAAGAGAGAGAGTTCATCGAATCGAAGAGTTTAGAGCAAATTCTTCGCTGTCCGGAATCTAAATTTCATCATTTTGTGTTGTTTTGAAGAATTGGGTAGTGATATGCATCTCTCACGCGGATTCAGTCAAGTGTATGAGTTGTTTGATCATAATTTCATCATTTTCAAGTGTTTTCTCATAGATCTACATCATGGTAAGTGTATTTTTACATGAACCGCTATAAGATCTAATCTAGCAACTTAAAACCGGTAATTTCTTATGTTAATTCATGATTATGCAAGTTTAGATCCATTATTTTGTATACTTATTGATCTATCATGATTTTATTGAAATTCTCATGTTTGGATGATGGTTAATTGTTGAATTAGTCGGATGACTTAGATCAGTTGTTTGAATCATTGTTGTCGTTTGGCGAAGATTTGGTCAAGGTTGGAGCTAATTTGGTCAGATTTGGAAGTCGTGTCATTTTTTTGGAAGTCATGTCGTTTTCTGGAAGTCATGTCATTTTCTGGAAGTCATATCATTTTTCTGGATGTCATGTCGTTTTTCTAGAAGTCATGTCATTTTTTGGAAGTCATGCCGTTTTCTGGAAGTCATGTCGTTTTTTGGAAGTCAAGTCGTTTTCTGGAAGCAAAGCAATGGATGTGAAGATAACTCAAAGGTTGTGAGTTGATGGATAATGATTGCTCAAGTAGATTGCTTGAGCTAAGAATAGCCATCGGGAAGGACGACTAGAGATATTGGAGGTCGAGAGATTGTTGTTATCGTAGGTTCTAGCAGGCTCAAAGCAAGGGTATAATAGAGATATCTAAAAGACCAGATGATTGCTGGTCGAGTACCCTGGGTATCGTTGAAAGGCCTAGAGATACATATCATTTGAAGGCGTATGGAGTTTTGCTAGAACTAGGGCTACTATTAACCCTTGATGGATGGCAGGATGATATGGCCAGTCATACGATTAGCAATGGCTTCGAAGCAGGATAGGCAGTTATAGCCAGAGTCATGTATACTTGGTCGCTTTGCTTGTATCGTCTAGTGTGGATTGTTCGACGTCGAAGTAAAAATCTCTTGAGTGCTTGTCTGATGTCGGTTTAGGCCTTCGGGGATTGTGCTTGGGGGATGTTAATATCGATTAGGGTGATCTACATGGGATTGCTATGTCTGATATGTTTTCCTCTGGTTGTTGTAAAGGCTATCACTATCAGATGTGGGGAAGACGAGATTGGGTTTCTTCTCTTTGGTAGAGTTGATAGATTGGACTGTTTATCTACCTATTCTCATATACTTTATTGTTGATGTTAGATAGCTGTATTATCACTCATAAAACTGTTGTCTGACTCAAGGTTTTATGTTTCCTCTTATTACCTTGGGTTGTTCATCCATCATGTTTGGATGGGCAGACTGAGTAGCAGGTGAAAGGTGATATCTTAGTGGACGTAGCTGCTGTGCGAAGGCATGCAGGAGGTTGGCATATTATTTTTCTATTATCTAGTAGCTTTGTTTCCGCTGTTTGATGAGTGTTGTAGTGAGGCTTCATGTACAGAATTTGATGTTGTATCCAGTGATGTATGGATGATCTTTCAGGATGATATGAAAGTTTAAAAGTTTATCATATGATGCTCCACTATTATTACCTGTTTTATTATAGTTTATCCTTGCTGTGAGTTACGACAGTATTGTGTTACCTACTCTGAATAGCTGCCTTACACATCTTTCAGTGCATTATTCCTCTTGTTTAGTGCAGGGGTTATGTGCGGTTGTCACAGTTAGATATTCTAATAAGCAGTCATGGAAAATGACTATTCAGAACACGAAAACATCAAGTAGGAAAAATATTAAATAAATAACTTGTTGAACTGCATACAAAATATTTCTTGTTCAAACTTTTAAAATTTTAAATATATATTGTATGTGTGTGATACAAAGATGAATTGTTATTCACAATGTTGTACAATGAAAAAATAGAGGACAAACAGTGAGAAAAAAATGTAATAAAATTCATTGTTATTAAAGCGATGACAGTTAGCACCCATCTCCCAGTTTCTCCCGGACAGTGACATTTAATACATATTGCTACAAACAAAGTAATTTGATATTGTGAGCAAATATATTAAAAAAACAACTAATATATGTTAAATTCCAGTTTAAGTAATTCACAGAGAAGGTAAGAAAATGTGCTACCATAATACAACCTTCAAATAATATTGATAGTCATCATAACTCAAGCATAAAGTTCCCGTTTTCCATGAATACATCAATTCTAACATCTCCACATGCCGGTTAGATTTGGATTTATTTTCCTGTTTAGAATAATCGATGAGTACGGTGGTTTTGTTAAAAAAACCTGATAGAGAAGAAAGTGGGAAATGGTGCGTTAAATATGCAGTGAGATATCATTTTGATGTAAATTTGCACTCAATATTTTGTTGAACAAGTGTAATAGCAGTAAGTAAAATTTGGCATGAAAACAAACATGCACATGATTAAATGGTGTGTTTGTGGAAATAAAATATTGAGTGGAACATATGAGTAACCAATAGTGCATGCGTGTTATATGAGAAAAAAGGAGGAAAAAAATTAAAGTCCAAAAGTCAGTACTGTATGTAGTTTAAACTGTGGGTTCGTGCAATCTGTACAAAACCATTTGTTTAAAAATTACATATATTATCGCCAAGTTTTCACATATGCAAAGCTTATGTACAGTCACAGTAACTAAAGAGGACAAAAGGATGAAATTACCGGATGAAGCATGCGTAACATCGTGTTTCTAAAGTTGTGTTCGTCTACATGCTATGCCAGCTTGTCTACAGTTTTCTTTCCATGCACGTTGAGTACATCGGCGCATATCCTTTTGTGGCTGGTCCATAATATGGTGCATGTGAGAGTGAAGTGAAATGAGTGGTGGTAATAGTAAAGGAGATTGGTGCACTTGAAAATAAGATTAGCAAAGAATGAAGTGAGGAATGCATAACACACATATACATACATGACAGAGGAGCAAATAGGGATGATTGGTTAAACTTTTATAATTTTGAATCACGGATATTTTAACAACTACTGTCAAATAGTAAAATATAGCTGTTATGCAGCACATAAGTGTATTGTGTCATTTCATAACCAAATAGTCAACATATATGAAAAACATATACATAAATCAATTTAATATTTATCTAATTTAACCGATAATACTCAAATAGATTTAAAAATTAGTTATATTTTACCATTAAGAAATTATGAAATAACGTCATACAACGAATTTTGAAAGAAATTCTTTAGTCTGTGAATTCATAATTTTTTTATTGCATCATAGTATGAATCAAACACCATTTTCTTTTTCTGCCACCTCATTGTGCAAATCCAGAAAAATTGTTATGTGTTTAAACTTCAATTTTATTTTTGGATGTAATTTACTAATTTCTTTGAGATCTATTGCTTTAGGCTTGTACAACATTAACATTTGGTCCTAATTATAGTAATTCTGAACATTATAAAATATCATGGGGTTAATGTGTGTATAAAGTGGACCATCAGTGCATGTGTAAACTGTTAAAAAAAGAACTGATGGCAGAAATAATTTAGCTATAAAGAACAAATGCGAAAGTCAATTGGATTGTTACTTGTGTTGATTTTTTAGACATAGTTCAGAATATAGTAAATATTGGATTGACTAAGATAATTGTCTATGGTACTAACATATTCTAGATTTTCCTACACAATAATCATAAAATTTATTAAAATAATATTTGTACGGAGTAACATAATACGTAAGTCTGAAAGTTAATACATATATTACTGTAGTGAAGATTTGCAAATAACTTCCTTAATTGGAATCAAAACTGTCTAAACAATGTGCAAACTTCCGAAGATTGGTATATCGAAACTTAGTAATAGTAAGGTGTTTGTAGAAGACATGGTGCAAAAATAATTATGTTAACAATTGAAATTTTAAAATTTACTTTAAGTTTTCCATGAAATGGTGTAATGGGTTATTGTATTAAAATCTAAAGAAAACTTACTTTATTTCAACCATTAATTGCTTTATTTTTTACCATTTAAATGCGTCGTGATTATTTGCACTGAAATTGAAGAAACTGACGTGATTTCTACGAAATCAAATCCTCTGCCCCCAAAATCCCCTATCCTCCTGTACTCAACTAATCAAGGCCCCCTAATTTTCACCTTTCGCAATTAAGCCCTCTTTCTGTTAAGGGCTTAATGGCAAAAAGATGAAAATCAGGGGGTCCTTATTGGTTGGATACAGAGGATATAGGATTTTGGGTATAGGAGATTTGCTCTCGATTTCTACCATTATTTGCTATCACATTCACTGATAAAAGATTAAAAAAATGTAGGATTAAGTTTATGCAAACTTACATAGAAAGAACACCCGTGCTTCATGTGAGTGACAATCTAATTTTAATGATATTAACGAGTAAGAGAAATTCAATGCAATAAAATAATTTAAATAGGCAGTGGCAACATAGCACAGGTCGAAGTTTAAAACTTGCTGATGGTTGAAATAAGGAAATAATTAAGGATGAAAAATAATTGTAAAACTATCAAAAAAACCATTTAAAACATTTGTTGTGGAAATAAGACCTTAATCACTGTTTTCTTTATTTATTTGCTCATGCTCGTAAATCATGTACCTATAAAAACTACAATTGCAAGCATTATGATCATACGTACAATACTATAACTTTTCCAATGTTTACATAATGTCAGTTAGAAGAACTGAATTATTAACGAAAAATGGACAAAACTATGTATATTAAGCATTAAATGTAGTTAATTATGCAGTAGTGGATCTTTTGTCATAAATAAAATTCAAATGGAGTGTGATTGGAATAAACATAATGATTTACTTTTTAATCGGCTCGCATGCACTGATAATTTAGATGAAAGAAATATAAATTCAATGTAAATGTAATGATAAACTCTATAGGCCAACGGTTAAGGACTTTGTCCAGGTAACAACGATGCGAGTTCGAAACCCAGAGTGACATTCTAAAAGGGTTTACTATGTGCATAAGCTACGACTAGCCACTTATGTGGTATCCGCGGACCGGGATAGGTGCACCGGGGGGGAGGGGGGAGGGGGTTTGCAACTCCAGTCGGTTTTCCCCGTGAACAAATTCAAAAAAAATGATAAACTCTATAGTTATGTTTTCATACTTCATGTAACCATTTTGAGTTTATTCCGTTAAACCTGATAAATAAATCATGAACACGTAATAATATTGCAATAGACATTTCTGTCTCTATACTGGCTATTAATGGCTTTAAATAGAACTAACTCATAATGAGTACTGATAAAGTTAAAGAAAGAGCTATATGTTACTTAAAAGTAAATTCTAAGAGTGAAGATGAGACGACCCGATTTCCCGTTCTCACGGAAACAAGGTTCTCTTTGGAATATAACACAAACAGATAATAGCAGAACAGAATTAAATAAATACACCAGAATGAACAACAAAATATACTGGATAAAAGTAATCATCAGAGTTACACAGTATACAGGATCTTACTTAGTACAAATACAGTTCAGCTATACATAAATGTCTACAGCGGAAATAAACAAAATATGTACAATAGGAGCTGAACAGCATAAAAGGAAATAAATGATAGAATCCATCTTCAGCTCCAGCTATCCAGAAAGAACCAGCTAAACCTGAATACAAGGCTGCCCGCGTGGAAAAAGGGGCACCCGAGTTTGAGAGTGAAACAAACTACGAGTCAGTCATGGGACTGGTATGAGAAATCCACTCAACACATATATATAATTGGCTAATCACAGGACCACGCCACTTTCGTGGAACGGGTTTACTCCATTGGATTGCCAGTGCTTTAAAACAAATCTTTCTTTTAAACATCGCCATGCTTTTTATAAAAATGAAGCCGTTATAAGACTCAGTTCCCATCACACAATGCAACACAAACCGGAGGATAGAGTTTTTACCTTATAACGGCCAAGATATGCTTGATACGAATAAAACAAAGGCATTTGATATTATTGCTAGTGTTTATATGTTTTGAAAACAATTTCAAATCATAACTATCAATCATAGACGGCATTAATGCCCCATACCACTATGTCGCCATATATAGGTATACAATCAAAACCGCACGATGTCGTATTTGGAAATTGGATTTCCGTCATGAACCAAGTCAAAAGATAGTCCTTACCGAATTCGAGACAATCTAGCCCATGTCTCAAGATCAGAACGCATCAACCCTTTAGATCGTCAGGGCCGGTCCACCGATGTGGATTATTATGCCTGAACACTACGTTTCTCCGCCCTTTGGGGCGTAAACGAGCCAACGAATGACTCCATCGGACCCGGATCGTCCGATCAAACCGAGGCGCCTCGCAACAGCAACAACCACATAGGTGAAAAGTATATAAATGTCAGGGCTGGTAGGTCACTGACACCACCCTAGCTAGAAAGAAACGCATGCCCTCCCTGAGGTCCTTCTCCCGTTTTAGGTTCATACCGGGGTGTGAGGCTCGCGAATTCACGTTATACACAAAGCTACGCCACACAGGCGGTGCTTTGATCATCACCACAAGACTTTGCTTTTCAACAGAAGCCCTGATCACTGCATCTTAGCATGCCACACAGGCAATTCACACCGTGCAACTGATGGCTATCAATCACACAGAACAAATTCCAATGTCGGACACACAGTCCATTTACAAGTCCGTTCTGGGTCTGAACGAAACCGGAGGCACTAAATACCTCGCAAACCCATCGATCACCACGTACGTCTGGACGATCACCACTCATTATCCATATTTCGGGATGCCTCCCAATCAGGACCTCGGTTACCATCCAAACGAGGTGAAGATCTCCGGTCTTCGACCACCGTCTTTATCTTCGACTTTCAATCGTCGGTCAATTATTTGAAATGAGAATTAACTCGGCCTTCTCAAATAATTCACGTATATTTAGAATTTCAATTCAATTTATTTCAATGGTTAAATTATTCGACAACACCAATTTTGTCCTTTAATGTAATTTTCACACCAAACACATTCAACCATCAAACATCACATAAATCAAGCAAATTCAGTTTATTTCCATTCCATATCGCTTATGATATTTTATAACTATTTATCGCTATTTTTATTTATTTTAAAATAGCCATTTTATTCAAAACGACGCTTCAGGCCATAAGGCGGCCGTGGCGCTGTTTTTCTTCAGATTTGATTTACACATATCTGAAAATCTAACCGTTGGATCTTCACAAAATTTACATCATTAGAAAGGTCTTTTCAAAACGAATCCAACGGTTCCAGTTTCGGGAAAATCCGATGGTCGGATCTCCCGGTACAATCGTTTGAAGTTTCGATTTCAAAATACGAACTGCAGCGTCGTTATTCGATTAAATATAATTATATTTATATATATAAATAAATATAATCATTTCTGGCGCTGTTTTTCTTCAGATTTGAATTAAACATTCCATAGAATCCAACCGTTGGATTTCTACAAGGTTGGTGCCGTTGGAAAGATTATTCCAAGGCGAACCCGACGGTTGAGGTTTCGGGAAAATCCAATGGTCGGATTTCCAGCACTAGTCGTTTGAAATCACGGTTTCAAAATACGAACTGCACGGCCTCGTTTCGTTTTAATTTTATTTATATTTATATATATTTATATAAATATAGTTCATTCAACAATTTCAATATCGTTTTCACTTCAAATATTTTTCTAACACCTTAAATTTTGGAAAAATTTCGCCATAACCTCCCCTGCAC